>PVIU01017478.1:0-41819 GCA_004026605.1 Ondatra zibethicus
AGTTCCCCCAACACTCCTCCCAGTTCCCCTTAGTTCCCTGCCCCCTATTGTTTCCTTTTCAGAAAATTGCTGGCCTCCAAGAGACACAGGACAAAACAACATGCAATAAGGCAAGGAAAAAGTGGACAAGGCAAACATCAGGAGGAAAAGAGTCCAAAAGACAGGCAAAAGAATTGGCAATACACCCACACCCACTGTTAGGAGTCCCACAAAAATACCAAGCTAACAGCCATGACATAATCTCAGAGGACCTGATGCAGACTCATGCTGGCCATTTCAGTCTTTGTGAGCCCATGTGAACTCTGCTCAGTTGATTTGGTGGGTCATGTTTTCCTGGTGTCCTCCAGCCCCTGTGACTCTTACAGTCTTTTCGTCCCACTCTTTCATGGGGTTCCCCAATCTACAAGGGAAGGAACCCAATGGAGACCTCCAATTTAGACTCCTTCCCCTCATAACGTCTGGTTTTGAGTCTCTCTGCACCTGCTCCCTGCTGCTGGAGGAAGCCTTTCTGGGGATGACTGCACATGTGGACAGTTTCCACATAGCTCATTAAATGTAGAGAAGCTGAGCTTTTGCCTACACTAGTAGTTATTTGTCTGTGTGGCTCACCCTCCTGCATGCCACCCATGCCACAGAGTGCATGTAGAGCTCAGAGGGCACTGAGCAGGACTCAGTTCTCTCCTTCCATCATGTTTGGACTGGGGACAGCAGGTACCTTTACCTTCTAAGTCATCTCACTGGTCCAATTGCGAAAGTTAAATCACACTGCATTCTGAGTGCCATGCTGATGAGATCTCACATCATGCTACAGCCCACTTGGAATGAGAATGATTCCTTTGTTGAGCACACCCACAATGGATATGTTCCGGCCTTTTAGTCACTTAAAGGTGGTCTGTATTATCAGATCAAGCACCACTTGGTCACAGTGCTTCTGTTCAAATAAGTCTTACTTTACTTTATAATGGCCCAGGCAAGAAAAGCGTTCTGTCACTTCAGCTGGAGTACAGAAAAGCCACCTTTAAGGAAGGAAACTGTATGCTGAGATCATTTTATTTCATTAACGTTATCATGTATGTTATTAGAAATTGTCTCTATCATTACTTATCAAGAGTTATGTGCCTCTCAGTATGAATCGTGAATTAAACTTTATCGTAGAAATGTATGGATATTAAAACATGCACATAGAGTGTCACACTACCTGCAGTGGATACCCACTGGGGTCATAAAAAAAGAAGACTGCTCTAGTATCTCTTCTGTGTTCTTGATGTTATACTCTGTTAATCACTGGGAAACTTGAGTTGTCATTGGCTGTCAGTTTTTGCCTCATAGACTAATATGAGGCAAATTGATTCTTTGGTGATAAAGAGCTAAATCTGTTGTTGTCGTAGGAGGTTGGTTGTTCGTTCCTGGTTGCCAATACCATAAAATAACCATTCAGAAATTATATTAATTAAATCACTGCTT
The DNA here is from genome assembly GCA_004026605.1 of Ondatra zibethicus. Classification (NCBI taxonomy): domain Eukaryota; kingdom Metazoa; phylum Chordata; class Mammalia; order Rodentia; family Cricetidae; genus Ondatra; species Ondatra zibethicus. Next base: position 1,465 of record PVIU01017478.1, read on the forward strand.
GGCCAATCACTTAAGCGTACTGCTAGCAAGCTCTTATATCTTTGGTTAACCCATTTGTATTATTTTATATTTTTCCATGAGACTTGTGGCCTACTGGCAAGGTTCTGGCTGGCAGCTTGCATCTTTCCCCTCTGGCGGCTCCATGGCGTCTCACTGACTCCACCTTCTTTTTCCAGCATTGTTTAGTTTTCCTGTCTAGCTCTATTCTGCTAAGCCACTGGCAAAAAAACAGCTTCATTATTCATTAACCAATAAAAGCAACACATAGACAGAAGGACTTTCCACACAATACTGTCATTTATATAAACCAATTATATAAACTAATCATATCTTTTCTTAGCTAATCAACTCCTAAGTAGTTTTGTGATGTCTCTCCATACCTCTGAATACTATTTGTTCTGAATAGTATGTGTTTTGATATTGACATAAACAGTATGGATTTCTTTTGATTAATGTTTGATGCTACAGCTTTTTGTATTCTTTAAAACTTTTTTAGCATTCATTTATTTATTGGAGGAGTGTTTGCATTGCACAGGCCATGTGAAGGTCTGAAGGTATCATATGGGAATTATTCCATCAGATAGGTACTTGGGATTGAACTTACATCATTTATGCTTGCTAGCAAGTTCCCTTATACACTTAACCATCTTATTAACTTTCTTGTTTTTACTTAATGTAATTATTAATATGTAATTATTGTGTTTCTACTTAATGTAATTATTAATATGTTTCATTTTCACATTCCTTTTTAAAAACTTACTTTTATATTGAACTTTTTAATAATGATGCTTAAGTGCTTTGGTCTTCAATATTTAATACAAATTACTATTTTCTGTAATTAATTTGGCAAATATGTATATATATATATATTCATGCAGACATGTGGAGAGGGTGGAGAAAGAGACAGAAGGGAAGAGGGAAAGAAGACAGACAGAGAGAGGACACCTTGGAGAGAAGACTAAGGTAAGACTATCTGATAGAATTAGTGTTTATTGTGCCTGAGGTCCTGAGTTACAGTTCCTAGAAAGATGATAGATATGTATACATGTACATCTGTCTTTCTTGCCCCATCTCATTTGTCCATGTGAGCTATGACAAAGTTCATCTTTTGGAATATTGCCTCCTCCCTCAGCCATATTTTAGCTACTAGCAAAACAAAAGCTACTGAACACCTAACCACCTTACTTGTTTACACCTGCTCTTTTAGTTCAAGCCTTGAATCTCATTCCAATGGGCATCTGAAATCAGCTCTGGCCTTAATTGTTATTCACACATTTAACAGGCACCCACTGGACACTCAATTTATTTATTAAAAACCCTTGACTCACCAGTCATTGCTGAGCATTCAAGGCAAAGGGTATTCAAGGATAAATAAGGCATGGCTCATTCTTGAAGAGCGTGTGACTTAATTGGTGTGGCAGATATATAAGCAATAACTCATTGTTCAGTACAGTGCATGCTATCATGAAGGTGTGTGCAAAGTGAGCTGACAGAAGAAGTGATTGATTTGTCATGGATTAGATCAGTGATGTGAACACAGTTTCTTTAAGAAGGATGCAATAGTTAAACAATGAGTTGGTGGGAGCTGGTTATTCTAAGCAGTATATACAGAATAGTAAGCATGTAAAGCCACCTGGAGGAGGTGCTTCTGGTAAGATAATAGAGGGAGTGACATGGATAAAAGAAGCCAAAGGATTATAATGCATGATCAGAAGGCGTTGAAGTGTTATAGTATTTATTAGAAACAAAGGATGCCAAGGTCATCATACATAATCTCAGTTATACCTATAAAATTTGTATGAAACTGGTACTATGATTGTCTTCATGCTGCAAATGGTGGCATGAAGTTAGAGAGCATAAGCTACTTGCCAAGTAAAATCTCAAGAACTCAGAGAATGCTAAGTGATTTACTAAGTAGGGTATAGACAACTCAGAATGCGCACTGGATGTAAACAACCGGTGCATGCATTCCAGTACATGCCAGAGAAATTCTTTCTCTGGCGAAGACACAAACTGATTGGAGGCCACCTGACCTGTGCTTTAAGAATCATTCTGCTATACTCCTGAGAGGAAGCCTCAACCAGCAGATGTGGGTGAAACATGAGATATCTTATCTGTATGTGAGGAGCCACAGTATCAGGTGAGGGAGGGGGCAGAGGATGCAAACATAATTATTGTTTTAGAAATGAAAAGAAATGGCAGCAATGAGAAAGACAACCTGGAATAAGGATTATCACAAAAAGAGCACTTAGGATGCGCTCACTGTGCACCAGGTAAAGTTCCAGGAGTAACATTTACTGTGGACATAGGAAAAGCAAATGTTAAGGATATCTGAAAAGAGAATCCACAGGACTTTGTTGAGAAAATTGGTTCTTCGGTGCTAAAGAGCTAAAGAAAATGTGCACTTCTAAGTAGCCATGGGGTAGTAGACAGTGCGCTTTTTTAAATTCTGGTTTTGAAGCAGAGCACGGTACGAACTACTGACTGTAGTTTTAATATTTACTGAATTTTTTTACCTTACCTGAAAACATTTTTCTCTCCCTGTGTCTTCCCTCATCCCCTTTCTTCTTTCTTTCCTCTTTTCTTTCACCTCGTTATCTTTCTGTAACATACACAGTAACTGAAGCAAATTTGAGAGTTCAGGCAGCTCACTTTGTCATTTCTAATGTGATCGCTGCAGAAGTTGAGAGCTAATTCCTAGAATCAGGCTCTGTACTTCCAGGAGCCTCTGCCTGAATCTGTATCATCCCTTCTGCCTAAAGTGTCTTCTCTATACCCTGCTTGCATCAACAACACTCATATAATTACTTTTCAAGACCCAAATGACCCTCCTTGACCTTCACACCCTGCTGATGTACAGTAGGAATCTGCCACGACTCCATTATCATTTGTTTTGGAAGAACTCACAAGTGTGTCTCCTTAAGCAAAATAGGATTCGTGTTATGCATTTTCTGGTGCTAAGCAGAAAACATAGCAAATAGTACAAGCTCAAAAATGCACACTGAATAAGTAATTAATAAATGAATCTATGGCATGAGAATTGGCTAGGTGACAAGCCACAGACAGAGAGGTCTTAGGGTGACAGAGTACTGCCACTCCTCAGTACCTGAGACAGAGAGTCTCACCTGAACTGTAAACGTCCCTTCCAGGGCAGGTCCCTAACCTCAACTAAGTTGGAGCTGGAATAAGAGGGTTCTTGTGGCTTCTTGATGTGGAATAAGGAGAGAAATATATCCCAGGTAAGATTCTCTTAGGGAATGCTCGGAGAAAAACATACTCCAGCCATCCTATTAAAGAACATCTAGTGCCATGCATGATTTGGGCTTCCCACACACTATTCATTTTTAAAATACTATTATTTTATCATGTACTTGACACCCTTTGACCCTTTATGTAACTCCACAATACAAATTTTTATGTATGAAAACATTTATGAGGGCATAAAGAAGCATAGTTACTAGTCTCCACAAACAAGTATAGGGTTTCCTTATTAAATCTCAGTGTTGGCTAAAAGGATAAAATAAGTTTTAGCTCAAACAATAAGTTGTTTTAATATGGCTATATTCTGTGAAATATCTGAGACATACTTCTGACTGCTGATGTGAACTTCCTCAGTAATAAGTTATCATCTATTTGATCCTCAAGCTTTCTCTCCTGTGCCTTCCGCCAAGAATTAAGAAGGCACTATGGGCACTGCACATCCTATATATCAAACTGAGATCAAGCTAACATAGTTGCAGAAGACCAAGGCTTCCTTCAGAGACCAATAAGAACTGGAGAGGTCAATACAAGGAACAGAGCAGATACAAATATATTAGTGAACTAGGCTGGGGCCTGCAGTGCCCCTTGCTTGATCCAGACTCTTTACCAAGGCAGCTCAGTGGCTGCCAGTACAATATTACATCATGGTTACTAGCAGAATCTTTGGAGTCACACAACCTCAGGTCGAATCCCCTGCTCTGCCTCACATGGGATTTGTAACCTTTGAGAAATTAATCTTTATAAACTTGTATTTCATTATACAAAATAAAGATAATAATGGCAACTTTGGGCTGCTTTGTATATGTGCTGTATCCAATTTCTCACATGACCAGAATATTCTATTAGTAATAGTGGTCTTCATCTCGATGTTTCTTGCATGGTTAAGTATCCTTTCTTTCTTTGGACAATCCAAGTGAACAGGATGAGAAAGGGTGCGATGGGATCATGTGAAGTGGAATATAAGGCAAGAGAACACAGAAGAGAATAAAGAAAGGTGGAGAGGAGAGGAAGGGAGGAGTGATGAGAGGATGTTGACGGGAGAGAAGGAAAAGGGAGGGGAGAGAATAAAATACCTATCATTTATTTTCACTTAGTGTGTACAAGGCAGTGTGTTACTTGCTCACATATATTTGCCTGTTGAATTTTTCAGACACTGGACCCAAGGCACATAGAAATTGAGGAATTTGTCAGTGTTCATAGGATCTAAAGCATAACTCTTTCATTTGTATACTTCCTAACAAAGTTAGAGACACATTTTAGAAAAAGATCCTCCGCTTCCTTTTCTCAGCATGGGTGATGATGGGGGAAAGCCATTAGCCAATCACATCAAGTTGGGGTGTGGTCACTTGAACCCCAGGTAAAATATCGAGAGAACACAGGTGTGCGCTCTCTCCATGCAGTGTCCGCTGGACGGATAGGACTGCAGCGTGAGTGGAGTGAATTCCCCCCCCCCTTTTTCTTTCATTAAAAATACCTGTTCCTATTGAGCTGGCTTGGTTATTGATTTGTACTGACTTAATACTTCTTCATCTGGCACCCCAATGTGGCTTTTAGGGCCCAGCGTGGCTTTTAGGGCCACATAGTCCATTCCAGCCTCTTCCGGGCTTACAGTCCCATGCTCCCGGCCCCCGCCACCACCCCCGAAAAAAAAAAGAGGCATATTTGGATGATGGGATAAAAGATTGTATTTATGAGTTATTGTTTTTAGACAATTATATTGGTATAGATTTCTGTATATTGATAAAAAGTTAAATTATATTAAATATTGTATACATGTATGCTTCTACCTCTGTTTAAAACATTGTTTATGTATTGATATATATATTTACCATACTGCAATGTACATTGCTACCTCCAATTAAGATATTTATACATTGTTTATATTTAAAAGTCATTGTCCTCATTTATTGCACAGTTGTTTATTGTCTTAGTCTTTAAGTTAGATAGGTATTGAGAATTATAGATCAATAGTCATCTATGTTTGTTATATTTATAATTAGACTAATCAGGTTCTTTAGATACATAGAGATTACATTCAGTATAGATAGATAATCTTCAACCTCTTCAAGAAACTGTAAAAAATCGCCTTTAATCTAATTTAGAGTTTCATAGTTTCGTGACAATGAGACACAATAGCTCCTGGCAACACCAATCTATTCCCCAAAAAATGTTAAACACCAGAGACACTCCACTTGGAGCCTTTCTTTTTGACAGAACTGGCCTCTGGGCAAAAAAAAAATGCCCATACCTCAACCACTAACAGAGATACAGAGTATCCATAAATGGATAAAACAAAACTGTCATATCCTGCCAAGACAGGGTAAGATAGTTTTAAAAAGTTTCTTACTTTTAAAAATGGTATGTCAGTTACTTTAGGCCTTAGCCAAAGTTGGTCACTTCGACATTACAAATGAGACTTTGGGTGATTACCCAGGTAGTCAGTTGTCTCTGTCATTTGTTACACATTTTGGAAGTTTCCCAATTACACTTCCTGTCCACTCAAGTAATATTATTTCCCTTCTCAGATCTCTGATGGAGTTAAAGATTAAATAACTATAGTTACCCTCCTCACAGTTTAGCCAAGCTTAATTTCAATATAATAGTTAGACTCCTTAAAATAAAATGTTTATTAAAACTTTTGTTATACATTCCTTGCTTAATATTGTTTATTGTTTGTAATTTTATATTTGGTGTCTGTTCCTATTGTATATAGTTATGTGGGGTTTGGATTGATCTTGTTTAGACAGAAGGGGGAGATGATGGGGGAAAAGCCACTAGCCAATCACATCAAGTTGGAGTGTGGCCACTTGGACCCCAGGTAAAAAATCGAGAGAACACAGGTGTGCGCTCTCTCCATGCGGTGTCCGCCGGACGGATAGGACTGCGGCGCGAGTGGCGTGAGTTCCCCTCTTTTTCTTTCATTAAAAATACCTGTTCCTATTGAGCTGGCTTGGTTATTGATTTTTACCAACTTAATACTTCTTCAGGGTAAAGCCCTCTTTCATTTTTCTTTACCTAAGTCAAATTCATTTGCTTATATGCCTGTGGCTGACAAGGCACAGCTGGTTAGCTGCTATAGCCTGGTGTGCATGAAAGGCTCTTTACAGAGAATCAGACATTCCATCATTGCTATTTAATGTACTATGGAGACATAGGCCAGAAAACATTATGTTCTGATTTTACAGATAAAGTCGCTAGAACTCAGAGTGGCACCAGTCATTGTCACACAGATAAGGGGTGAGAGAGCTACTTGAGGCATTCAGTTTAGGTTTCTATTCTCAAAGATATTCATTACATTATTTATTCATTACATATTTATTAGTTAGCTTCTACATGCAAATATGGTGCCGATGATCTAATACTTATGACAATGCTATTTTCTTGCTATGCAACCAATAAAAGCGGTTCACTCAGGATTCCACCTACCCTATCTCTTTGGACTCCCAAGAAACCAGCAGAATTCTTTCATAAATTACACTGTCTAAAGCTTTTGCTTTCCTGTGGTGCAATTTGAAATGCCCTTCCAAAATGTTCTCGAATATTTTTTCCCCCAGCAAACACAGCCACATGCCAGAATCCATGACACAGTTCATAGAGATCACTGGACTATCTTACCCTCAGTAACCCACAATATAAGCACAGTGCTCCATCATAAGCAGGGTACCAGATGGCATAAAGCTATCTTGATGAAGGCTTGCTGATGGGAGAGACTGTCTGTGGATAAATCTTTACTTAAGGAGAATCAATGTCAGGTATTTGAGAGGAATGGATCAAAAAAACTTGGCAGTATGTATTTTTGTTGAAAATTTTTATTTGTAGATATATAATTAGAAAAAGACAAAAGATAGATGGTAGGTGGATAAAAGATAGATAATAGATTAGATAGATGATAGAAAATTTGATAGATAGATAGATAGATAGATAGACAGACAGACAGACAGACAGACAGACAGACAGACAGACAGACAGATAGATAGATAGATAGATAGATAGATAGATAGATAGATAGATCCTCAGGATAAAGGAAGAGGGAGCAATTAAAGTCATTAACTCTTGAGCAATGAAATTAAGGGTTCTAAAGACAGTTAATGAAGGAAGAATGCCCAGCAAGAATAAGGTACAATGGATATCATAACAATTACACAGGATGTGGGCATTTGGACCTAAGCCTGAAGAATAAACTACAATGCTCCAGGGAGAAATGATAGGGGAGCTATCCCATCAACAAGAAAGAGTATGAGAGAAGAAAAGGACCATGATCTGAGAGGGGATGCCCATCTGTGAATGGCAAGTCAGCTCCAAGCGTGGAGAGAGACATTTGACCTACATGCTCATTTTTGTTTCAGTAGGACTGAGTTTATCAAGTTCGTGGTATAACTTGTAGTGTGGTACTGTAATACTTCAGGCTATATTTATTCTTCTTAAGAGAAGCTGTTTGTAATTGATAGCTGCTCAGGAGCAATCAGCCAGCAAAAACTGAACATCATGCTTTTTTGTTTGTTTGTTCCTGTTTATTCAATGAAGATAAAAATTGACATTGAATGGGTATGAATATGGGAGAGTAAATTGGGAAGTTGGGGTGAAGGAAAGAATATGATCAATAACAGCATATGAAATTTTCAAATGATTAAAACCATTACTTAAAAAATAAACACCCAGGATCATGAGACGCCCTTTTGGAGTCCATTCCCTATGGTGGATGCTTTGCTCAGCCTTGATGCTGGGGGCAGGGGCTTGGTCCTGCCTCAACTTGACAAGACAGGCTTTGTTGACTCTCCATAGGAGGCCGTGCCCTTTTTGAGGAGTGGATAGAGGGTAGGGGAGGGGCAAGCAGGAAGAGAAGAGAGAGCAGGAACTGTGGTTGGTTTGTAAAATGAACAGAAAATTTAAAATAAAAAAATGTAAGAAAAAAAGAACAATAAATTAAAAATGCTTTGTCTTTGCATGGTCTTTCCTGTTTCTAAATAAATTTTTGCATTGTTTTCTTTTAATTCCGTGATGAAACTCATTGGAATTTTGAAATCAAGTCTGGTCTGTAGCAACTCTTCAACAAACAGTACTTGCAGAACCAGGTATCTGTGAACTTAGGGCTACATCACTCACCCTGTAGAGAAAAACATCAATTAAAATAGATCATTTTAATTTAAATGATTTTAATTTAAAGGGATTTAAAACCTAAAATGTTAGTGCTTCCAGCAGAAAATATAGGGAATGCACTTAAAGTTATAGGTAAGAGCCAGAATTTTGTGAACAAGACTTCAATAGCAACGAAACTGTTCCTAAGCATCAACAAATGAGACTAGATGAGATTCAAATGTTTCTGTACAGTAAGGAGATGACTATTAATTATTTTCCCAGCTACACCTCAGAAATTAAACTGATATCCAGAACATCTAAGAACAGCAAAAATTAAACACCTAAATCACAAAACTGTCGTTTAATAAGTGGGCTGAAGAACACCTGAAAACATGAAATACAAAAGACAACAAATATATATTTTAAATGTTCAACATCCTTAACCATGAGTCAAGTATAAATTAAAATCTCGGACATTCCATTTCATCCCAATGAATTTGGCTATGGCCAGGACCACAAGTGACAACAAAGACCAACAAGATTATGGAGAAGAGGAATCCTTTCTTCACTGTTGATGGAAGTGTAACCTATTGCAGCCAATATGGAGGTTCCTCCAAAATATTCCAAGCAGAGCTACCATATGGCTTAGCTGTGCTATTCTTGGGTATGCACAAGGATATGTGTACACTCACGTTTACTGGTGCTGCACTCATCACCATATCTAGGAAACAGATGTACATTTACAGCAGCCTGCATAATGAAATATAGTGTGCTAAGAAAAAAGGAAATTATAAGGTTCTGGATGGAGGAAGGAGGATATGGTATTAACAAGCTGCTCTAGTCACATGCTCTATCTCATAAGGAAATCTAAACTTTCAATGCTAACGTATTGAAATGTAATTGCTAACGTAAATGTAAATGAGCGGTTGTGAAGGTCGTGTAAACCATGAAACTAGACCGGCAGCTGGAAGAGGGGAACAAGAAGTAGAAGTAATGAGAAGGGGGTGGGGGGTAAAGGCAAAAGGTCACATGTGACTTGAAAATTGATAGGAGGCTATTAGGGGTGGAACAAGGAAGAATGGAGAAGACTAGAGAAGAGGGTGAAAGAAACAACAAAGGCAAATTTGGTTTGGAAAATGCCTAAATGAAACCCATTTCTTTGTAGACTAATGAAATGTTTTAAAAAGAAAGAAATTGCTTTGATTTTGAAAGACAGGGCTGAGCCTGTAGTTGGAGATCTCAGAGCAAGCTGTGTAGACGTCTTGTGCAATAGCCTAAATTCCACAGCAGGTGATGTCACCACAACTGTCCTATAAATGGAGCAAAGATTCAGGTGCATTTAAGCAATTTATCTGCACCAATACCCAGGACAACAGGAATGGCTTTCTCAGTTCTGCGACTGACAGTTGTCCTGGGACTGTGTGCCCTAATCCTGACAAGCCAGGCAGGTAAGTGTTTCTGATCACAGCCCAGAAACTTGGGCATAGTTAGTGATGGGTGGAAGCTGGCACAGAACATAAAAGGGGAGGGGCATTTTGGCATTGCAGAAAAAACCCTGGGCTGGGAGTCTGGAAACATATCTAATTCAGAAAGCAGTTTTATTAGGCTTGATTTTGGTTGCATCCTCCATCTGAGTAAATGTATGATGTTTGGAATGAGTTCTTTCTTATAGTCTTAAATGGTGAAGGGATGCTATTACATTATCAATTCATTGAGAAATGTCTGCGGGGTGTTTTGATGATTATAACTAATAATGTTTAATGATGATGAAGATAAAATTTTCAATATCACTCTATAATGTAAATGTAAATTTAGAAATGTAAATTAGGCATGATATTTAATACATCTAGATGTGATAAAAATAAGGAACATTAATTGCTGGCAATCTCATATGTATCATGAAATTTAAATAAAAGAGGCAAAAGTTCGGAATAGTGCCTGGTCAATAAAAATCACTAAATAAATATTAAATGCTGTTGTTATCATGTATAAATTATTTTTAAGTTCAAGTACAGTTTCATTAGAGTTTAAAAGGAAAACACCTCAGGCAGTTTGTGTATCTCAGCACATACATATATGTGTGTGTGCACACGCGTGTGCATGTGTGTGTGTATCTTTGTATATCTTAGCTGAGGAAAAATAAGTAATGGTATTTGAGTTATTAGTGTAGAGAACAGATACATGGTGGCAGGCAGACATGAGGCAGAGAGGGGGCTTAAGAAAAGAAATTAAGAAGGCCCAAAGTATCAGAAAAACCAAAGTGATACGGAAAAGTACATGCTTAATATAGAGATAGGAGATTAAAAAGTCTCACTTTCTGAGTACTTCAGACAATCTGGCAGAAAGTCAGTTGCACCAACTTGATATTTTTAGCTACTGTGGTAAGTTTAGATAAAACTTAACCGAAAACAAAACTTTTATGTAAAACCTTATTAGACATATGCTTTTGTTCTTTTAAGCCAGAATTTGTAACTAATATCAAGAAAGCAGATTAATAAGAGAACTCCACTGATTTAATTAGAAGTTTAACATCAACATATTGAAATTTGGCCTTAGAATATATACATTCCAAGTTTCATCCTTTACATACCTTAAATAATTTACCCAGGTTCTCCGTAACTTGCTTAGTACTTCTGGTTTTCTTTCCCAAATCTGGAATCACTTAAAATCATGATAGATTCTCATAATAATCTTCCTAAATAAACATGCCATTTTCTTTGGTTGGTGCAGATTAGTAAACTAAGATTGCAGAGGGAAGGGGTGTTTTGTTTTGCTTTGGTTTGGTTTGGCTTTTAGTATAAGCACAAGTGAAAGTTCTCTGATTGTGAAACCCGAGTTTCTAGGTTCTTCCCATTGCAACTAAGCATATGTTTCTTTTATAACACATGAAAGCACACAGAGGACTGCAAGCAGCATGCAGCATTCTCAGTTAGGAATTAGTCATTTTGTTTGCAGAAGCTATAAATCTTTGTCTTGTGTCTGTTCAGGGTGCAGAAAGCAGAATGTGCAAACAGCCGCTCAGCAACAGGTCCCTTTGCCTGTAAGCTGGCAGAACTCATAGTCCCAGGTCACTCATGGCAGCCCTAATAAGAAACACAGATGAGGGATGCATAAGAACTGTGCCAGAGGAGGACACGGGATGTCTGTGCCCACTCTGCTTCCAAAGTTATCAACACAGTGCTGTGAAGGGTGATATTTGCATTCTAAAGACAATTCTCATTCATCTCTTAAACTGTGAAACTGGTTAAATAAGTCCAGTTTTGTGTTAATTTCCTCACCTATTTAATTACATAACTATTGATGCTACAGATAAAATGAGCATGCTTTTATAATCACTTTGTAAAATGTAGAAATCTATATAAATACAAATGTATTTATTCAGAATTTTATAATCACATTCAGTTAAAAAATTCAGCAGAATACTTAGTGTAATAAATGCCACTTTGTGTTATATTTTAAAAGAGTAAATATTTAATTATGGACCTTGATTATTTGAGATTTCTGGGTATTCCAAAAGCATTTTCATAATATTCTAAAATGCTAGAGGAAAATCGAGCTACTTACAATTGTGTTGCTGTTATTAATAATAATACTAATATACTAATAGTGCCATAAATCAATTATTGTGAGCTTACCCTGGCTTTGGTTCTGTGATAAGTAGTATATACACTGTGAATATATATCTATACACACATTGTAGCATGAACAATATATGCAATACCTTTTTTCCTACCAACGTCACAATGAAGAAACTAAAAGACAGTGGTTAAATGTGATTTGCAAAAGTACATGACTAATATTTTGTTGAAAACAGAAAACAAAATCAGATTGTAGGACCTTAAACCGTGTGGCACACCACACAATAATACCTATGAATATGTATATGGACCAAAGAAAAACTAGACTGATTCCCGACTTCCCATACACTAATCCCCGGTTCCTCTGGTATTAAAAAGCTAGTATTTAGTATTAAAATGAATAAAACTGTTATGTGTTGCCAAAGAGGACTCTTGTTTTGTGTAGGGACTTCCTGTGTTACACTTGGCTGGTATCCCCAGAGAACCAGTCTATGGAGGGAGAGCAATACAACACGAAGACCGTGCCCCTGGAGTTAAACAGAACTCAGGTTCATTTCCTGGCTCAGCTGCTTTTTACTGAGTGAGTTTAGGTGAGTCTTTGGCCTTCCCAGAGCATTTCTGCTCTCCTCTGGAAACTCTGATTCCATCACTCAGTGGGATGAGGACACAGGTCCATGAGGATGTCCTAGTCCAGCATCTGTTTCTTCTCACAATGAAAATAAACCCATTCTGGGAACGTTAATCACACAGACCTCTATGTGAGGGTCACCATCTTTAGTTTAATTCAAGCGAAAAGATTCTTTATATACTATACTTGTAAAGAACCAAACCAAAGCAAAATGTGTTCTAAATGAAAAATTCAACTGTTGGATGAGTGAATCTTTGATTATCATCTCTTATAAATCCCAGACTAAAGAGCCTGTTAAGCCTTTGATGATGACATAGTAAATAAAAAGGCTTACAAAATTTATTGCCATTTTTGCTAATAATTTCGATAATATAACATAGATCTCATATTTCTTTCATCATTTGGTATCCCTGAATGGTGTGGCTACATGCCCTTCACCTGAGTCTAGGAGAAATAGTGCTAAGGAATTGAGACCTAATGAGTCAAAACTTGTAGTGGGGAGGCAGTATAGATATGAGACACTTTTGTGTATCTCAAGAATCATTTTCATACAAACAATGTTTAGTATTGATCCTAAATTTCACAAACTTCTAGAGTCAGGAGCAAGATAAATTCTTCAATTTTTAAACATCACTTAAATGGACTTTTCTAAAATTCATTTTTTTCTACCATTTGTGTGTGCCTCAAAAAATAATTCAAACTGACCTTTTTATGAATTTGAATTTTCAAATAAGCAACCAGTTATGGTTATTGTGAGTGCATCCTGGATGCCACACTTATCAGTCTTAACTTTAACATAATCTAATGCTCAACTGAAATCAAATAAGTAATTCAGCATTTTTTAATTAATTAATTTAAAAAAAACATTTTTTTCTTATTTTACATACCAATCCCAGTTCCCACTCCCTCCCCTCCTCCCACTCTCTCCACCTTCTCTGCACTCCACCTCCCATCCACTCCTCAGGGAGGGTAAGGCTTCCCATGAGGAGTCAACAAAGTCTAGAACAAAGCTCTGAGGCAGGACCAATGCCCTCTCCACTATATCTAGGCTGAGCAAGGTATCCCTCCAAAGGGAATGGGTTCCAATATGTCAGTTCAGGCATCCAGTATTTTTATGTGGAGTTTGGTGGCACCATAGTTCTCTTAATAAAATGAAAACAATGAAGTTCTGCATCATCTTATCAGGATTCAGAAAGAAGGCTGCACGCTGTAGTTTATACCACTCTACCGGAACTTTTCATCTCATGTGCATCCTTCAGCTGTGATGAAGGATAAGGTGCATGACTCCTGTAGGCACCATGCTCTCGTGATCCCCAAATATTATCAGCTTTTCCATCTAATAAGCTAAAATTTACATATCTTAAAACATTACCCAGGGAGAAAAATTACACAGGATTCATAAAAACCATTGTTCATAAAATTAATAGGTGCTACAAAACTGACAGAAATTTTTTATCATTTATCTTCCATTCGCTCTCATAAATAAAGTACAGTTTGTGTACTTTTCCTACAAAGAGCACATAGTTTTATCACAGAATACTGTAAAAATCTCAATTTTGATATCAGACAAACATGACCTTGGATTATATTTCTATCACTTGGCAATTCTTTGTCTTTGAAACAGCTTTGAAATCTCTGTCCAACTCTACTTCTTCAACTTTAAATTGGCTTAGTACTTTTCTTACCTCATAGATTTATGAAGATAAAATAACACAGTACATATGAACTGCCTGATAGAGGTATGTGCACAGCAGAACTACCCATAAAGATTTTCATCTTCCTTATTTATGTTACCATTGGCACAGAAATCACATGGAAACAATGGTATCCTATATTACATGGACAGCTAGACTTTCTGTATCTCAAACCTGGTACTGACGTTAATGTAATGCAATAACAACTTATTGTTATACCTGTAGATAAGAATATCTCTCGGTTCTCATCAGAGAAACCTCTATTTGTGGTGGATGACAATTAACTTGGAGACACCCCTATATGCATGCGCTTGCACACACACACACACACACACACATACACACACACACACACACACATGCATGCACGCACACATGCACAGCTTATCAACATACAGAGAAAAAAGACTATGGAGAACCCAGCCCCAAATTGGACATTCATATCACACCATTATTCCCCAAGGTTGCAGTGGGTGGAAACATCATGAAAACATTGTTTTCCAGATACATCAGGGCAGGTACACATATAAACCTGTAGCAACTGTGACAGCATGCAAACACCTTCACAAGGCCAGCAAAATAAAATCTCAGCATAGAAGAGGGAGGCTGGGCACAAAACCCACCACTGGCTGAGGAACTCTTCATATTTAATAGCTACTGAGAGAAGCCCATTTTCCTTAACACCTCACTCTGACAGGCTGCCCAGACACCAGGACAAGTCCAAGTCCCAAAACTAGGTAGGAAACACAAACTGGACTTGATGGCAAGAGAAGAAAAATAAAAAGAAGTAATCTCAAAGTTGGATGGGAAGGGATGAGAGCATGGAAAGGGTGGTAAGTGGGGAAGCTGGAGTGAACACTTTCAAAATACAGTGCACGAAGTTCTCAAGGAACAAATAAAAATCTCACAAAAAGAAAAAGAAGGTACCTCTGTGTGCTTTGTTTTCTTGGTAACCAAATGTAGCTATTTTCTACTTAGATACTTATGTCTGTTACCCGTATGTTTTTAGTAATAATGAGATAAAGACTTCAACCAAACAAGTACGGGATGCTTAGGGACAGGAAGATGAAACTAAGGAGTACTCGTACCAGGTGGATACTAAGGAACTCAACAGATCCAACACGAGAAACAGATTTTCCTTTTGGGTTGCAAGGAATCACATTTGAAAGTCTTTTCTGTTTATGTTTTTTTTTGTTTTCAGATGACAAACCAAAGGAAGATGGCAACCCAGATGAGAAATCAAATAACCCTTCAGATGACTCCAGCAAAAAACCAGAGGCAGATTTCCCCAAATTCTTAAGCCTCCTGGGTTCAGAGATCATTGAGAACGCCGTGGATTTCATCCTTCGCTCCATGTCCAGGGGATCGTAAGCAATGAGATAAATCTCACTTTTGCCAGCTTCACTGTAGAAGATGAGCACACTCAAGAAAATGAATGAAATAGAGCAAATGCATTCATTTTTTTCATTGAAACAAAAAAACGTTGTCCTACCTTAAGTTACATTTTACATGTGAATGAATTGCCCTGAAATCTAGAGTGAGAGTGCTCCCTCAAGATCCTTTACACAATATTTTAAAATCCCGGGGCCATAATAGGAGGGCAGAAGGATGCAGAACCAAGAAATGGAAGAGAAGTTGTGGTCTTGATAATGAATGTGAAGAGTCCTGTATTTGGTTTCTAGTTTGAGAAGTTCAGGAGAGGTAGCTGAAGTAGTTAATGATGTCTCTTTAGACACAATGTGCAGAACTCTCAGGAGTTCTTTCTAATGTTCCCAGCCTACTTCTTTTTTTTCTTTTTCTTTTCTTTCTTTTTTTGATTGATTTTTATTGAGCTCTACATTTTTCTCAGCTCACCTCCCTGCCTCTCCCTCCCCATCAACCCAGCCTGCTTCTTAAGCCTTAGACCTGACATATCTTGGATTTGACTTGACCTCTCCTTATTCTTCATACTTCTTTCAGCCTGCACTGCTGCAAGCTGATGTTTCTGATTCATTTTTACATAGACACCTGTGGAGAGTTTGACAAAACTCTAATTTATTACCTACACAGTGGATAATTATGTTTGAACTAGACCTCCTTCATCTACAATATAGCTACCCAAAGGCAAGGCTACGAGTGCAGTTTTAAACAAGCTTTCTGGGTAATTCTGACATGAAAGCCACATCTAACCAGGTGCTCGGCTACAGAGTTTGGTCCTGAAGTTCTATCAAACCCTGAAGATCTGTTCATATTCTGTTTAAATAGTAATTCTCAGGTTGTCCTGGAGTAAGTATACATGGCTTCTTAAATCAACCAACAACAGATGAAGAGCCATTTTTATAAAGGAACAGCTGGGCCTCTTCTTGTAGTCCTCAATCTGCTTAAAATCTGTATGTTTGGTTGTATAGGGTTCTGCCAATGAACCTTCTCCACACATTGTTAAAGGTCAAAGATGATTCTACTTTATGATTTCATTTCATTTGGTGGAATTTTTATTTGTATATGTTGCCTCCTCATGATTATTAATAGAAACAAGAAGGGAAGTTATAAGAAATGATTTAGTAATCATTTGATGTATTCTAAATACAAAGTAGTTAAAAATGTCACCTACAAAGCATAGCAAAGCAAGGAGACAGAATAATTACTTCTTCGCTGGGGAAGTCCCCTTATGCAAAATGTCAGATACACCGCTGTTATTGCCCTGAAAGCTTACTATCTGTTCCATTAAGGACTTGTAGGTTCTGAGCTCATAAAAGCTACCTCCTTGTCTATACTTCTCCTCATCACATTCAGAGCAGACTCCTGCTTTGTAATACGAGAACTTATGATGAGGTCAGGCATGCCACCTTAGGATTCCCTTCTGCCTAAAATGCTCTTTGTATTTCTCACGGCCACTGTTTGGTTCTGTCACTCATTTTCAAGCTCCTCCTCAGAAAACAATTCTGTTATGCTCTTACTGCGAGTTTCTCCCTCCCTGCTCACTTTGCTTTGAGATGGTGTAATACTACTTACAAAAGTCTAAAATTACTTGCTTAAACTTATGAAGCTTAATGAAACACAGAAACCACATAGGTCTCTCTTGTACAATATAATATCATAGCATCTTTTCAATGGTGTCAATCAGCAAATAATTGTTCATTTGATGAAACAGTTGAAGAAAAAGAGCTTAGAGTTTATGCCTAAAGCCCATGGATTTCAACTTGTCCATGGAAATCTAAAGGGTCTTTGTTCGAAGGCAAAATATTCCTTGTTCAAGCAATCAAATGTAGCTGAGGATGGAGTGAGGATGTAAAACATATTAAAGAGTTCCTTCACAAAGGAAGACCAAGGGTGTTGTGGAGGAGGCATTTCTTTCTTAATATATAAAACATTAGGATGGAAATTATGAAGGACAAGATCTAGTCTGCAAATTCCTTCTTTAAAAAACCTTCAGTCTTTAAGGTTATATAACACGAGCTGATGCAAAGACAACTACAAATAGCTAGCAAGATAATTCTATCTGAATATCAATACTTATGGGGAAGTGTTGGAGGAAAATGTGAATTAGAGTTTAGATAGTTAAATATAGGTAAACAGATAAGTGTAGATATACGCATATTTGTTCATGCCATCATAAAAACTAAAAACCCATGAATTTGCTCATTCACTACCATTCCTGAAACCCTTCCTTGAATTTTTACCACTTACACAGCAAAGCATGTGCCTAAGTCTGATGGTGAAGGTCTGCCCTTGATGGTCTTGTAATTCTTGTTACCTCCACCGTCCCTCCCATCAGACACCTAAGCCTGAACAACACATGATATCTATATGAACCCTCAATGTCTTTTCATAAGTTTTTCCTCCTTCTGCCAACAGTTTAGTTTGAAATCTACAATTTATTTATTCAACAAACCTAATCAGTTTCTAAAGCCCAATTCCAAAAGAAGCTCTGGGAAGAAGTTACAGACTCCTACAATTACAAAATTTAGGGGTTTTATTTTGTTTTGTAACTTGAAATTATAATATTTTGTATTGTTGATGCAAAGCAACTGCTCTCATCTTAAAGGGAGTAAAGGATCCATTTATTCTAGATCATTTATTCATGGTCTACTTTGAGTGACCATGGTCTAGAAGTACTGATTTAGGTTATCCCAAATTCCATGTTCCCCCATGAGGGCAGTTTTATGAAGTTTTTATTATATGATGGAGAATAGAAAGTCATAAATCAAGGCAAGTTTTAAAATATGTTGATGTGTACGTCAGAGAGGCAGATATGTAGAGATGGAAGATGTTATCTGATGACATTCTTAGCTTTTGGATTGTTAGAAACTAATAATCTTCCAAATCAGTAGATTCCAAAAGGCTTTAATCTACTATCACAAGATAATAGTTCCCACACAGGGTCAGGTGCAGGAGTGGGGGGTAGTAACTCATGACTGTTCTAGAGGCTAAAAATAGTTCAAGATAAAATAATTAGCCTCTGGAACTGCAATATTCCAATCTCTCCACAATACTCAAATTCTTTTTTTTCTATTTTTAATTGATTTTATTGAGCTATAATTTTTCTCTGTTCCCCTACCTGCTTCTTTCCTCCCTTTCAACCCTCTCCCATGGTCCCCATGCTCCCAATTTACTTAGGAGATCTTGTCTTTTACTACTTCCTGTGTAGATTAGATCCATGTATGTCTTTCTTAGGGTCCTCATTGTTGTCTAGGTTCTCTGGAATTGTGATTTGTAGGCTGGTTTTCTTTGCTTTATGTTTAAAAACCACCTATGAGTGAGTCAATATGATAATTGTCTTTCTGTATCTGGGACACCTCACTCAATATGATGCTTTCTAGTTCCATCCATTTGCCTGCAAAATTCAAGATGTCATTATTTTTCTCTGCTTTGTAGTACTCCATTGTGTAAATGTAACACATTTTCCTTATCCATTCTTTGGTCGAGTGGCATTTAGGTTGTTTCCAGGTTCTGGCTGCCAAACAATGCTGCTATGAACATAGTTGAGCACTTGTCCTTGTGGTACGATTGAGCATCCTTTGGATATATACCCAAAAGTGGTATTGCTGGGTCTTGAGGAAGGTTGTTACCTAATTTTCTGAGAAATTGCCATACAGATATCCAAAGAAGCTGGACTAGCTTGCACTCCCACCAGTAATGCAGAGTGTTCCCTTTACCCCACAACCTCTCCAGCATAAGTTGTCATCAGCGTTTCTGATCTTGGCCATTCTTACAGGTGTAAGATGGAATCTCACCATTGTTTTGATTTGCATTTCTCTGATGACTAAGGATGTTGAGCACATTCTTAAGTGTCTTTCAGCCATTTTAGATTCGTCTGTTGAGAGTTCTCTGTTTAGGTCTGTAATCCATTTTTTATTGGGTTATTTGTTCTTTTGATGATCAATTTCTTGAGTTCTTTGTGTATTTTGGAGATCAGACTTCTGTCTGATGTGGGGTTGGTGAAGATCTTTTCCCATTCTGTATGCTGCCATTTTGTCTTGTTGACCATGTCCTTTGCTTTACAGAAGCTTTTCAATTTCAGAAGGTCCGATTTATTAATTGTTTCTCTCAGTGTCTGTGCTACTGGGGTTCTATTTAGGAGGTGGTCTCCTGTGCCAATGTGTTCAAGTGTACTTCCCACGTTCTCTTCTATGAGGTTCTGTGTGGCTGGCTTTATGTTAAGGTCTTTGATTCATTTGGGCTTGAGTTTACAATACTCAAATTCTAATCAGCCAGTTAATCTCTGCAGACAAAAATTCCTTTTGGAAATTTTCATCCACAGCTAAATATAGCTTCTTGTCAGGAGTAGTCATTCTCAATATGAATCTGTATGACAGTGCCCCCATATTTGTTTTAAATGACCCATTCCTGAACATGTCCCTGCTCTCCATTAGACCACAGCCAATTCAAAAACCATATATTTGCATCATCTTTTATCTTCTCAAAAACTACCCTGGTTCCCAACCTATGAGTTATAGAGCATAGTGTGCCTGACATATATTCATCACTCTAGAGAATTTGGTTTTGAACTTTGCGATCCATTATCCACTTGTGAAAATGTGGTGTCATCTTTTTTTTTTTTTTTAGTTTTTTACACACGTAAAAGAATTATAAAAATTAGTAAAACAAATGTACTCAAATTCATATTCTTTGTTAGGTCCTGTTTTATGTGCTAGCATCATATATATGTGTGTATACATAGCTAACAATACAGATACGTATTTATATACATGTTTATATACACAATGCTTAATACTTATATGGTTTTGTTTATTAAAAGACCAATAACTTATAGGTTTGTTACTGAGTTCAGTGATAATCATGCCCAAATACCTTGACAACTATAAACTATTGTGGAAATCTTGAGTCTTACTTCACTTTCTTATAGCAACATCTGGAGAAGAAAGTTATACCTCAACTATGAGAAAGCTTAGTTCTAGGCACAGTAGCATAGGCTTGTAACCGAGACTACCTGAGAGACTGAGGCTGGAGGATCACAAGTGTGATGCTAGCCTAGGGAACAAGGAAGACGCAATTTCAAAAAGATAATGAAAATAAAAATTTAAATCGAAAGAAATGAGGGGAAATGAGACAGTGTAATAGTGTGATTTTGTTAACATTCCCTAAGTCTGTATAACTCCTGTTTTTTTTTTTTTCTTCTCTTTTTCAAGAAGTTTTATGGAACTCGATGAGGACCCTGGACAGCCACCTTCAAAAGTGACCTCCTAAGGTGATTTTAACTAATACTTTACAGGCAAAATAATAGCATTTTAGACACAGAAAATAAGGGGTTGGATTACTGTATTCATTGATTTTTTAAGACTCATGAATAATTACAACCAGAATGGTAGGGGTTTGTTGTTGTTATTGTTCCTTCTTTGTACTACTAATCGTAGTTTGTTTCTAAAATTGCACTGAAATGTCTATATTGTTATCTTGTTTATCAACTTACCGAGAGGCTCTTAAGGGAGGAATCCAAGTGTGGCATGAAACAGTGAGCAATGGGAATGAAGAGGTCTGGTCCCTGCTACGGTTCTCCTTAGAATGTGCCATTAGATTTCTGTCCCCTCTACAAATATGTGCCATAATCAGGTTATAAAGAGAAATCATTTATTTTGACTCGTGATTTTCAAGGTTTCATTCTCCAATGCACCGGTGTCATTGCTTCGGGCCAATCGTGAGGTAGTACATCATAGCAGGGGCCTGTGAATCCCTCACCTCATGGTCAAGAAGAGAAAGAGGAGCAAACCAGAGTCCCATAATGACCTTCCCGTTACACACTCAAGGGTAAAGACTTTCCACAACCCCTAATGGCACTGAGCTAGGGAATCAAGACTTTCACACCTGGGCCTTTTATTGGGGGGGGCACTATTCAACATCCAAACTCTAGCTTGCTTTGTACAAATCCACCTGTGAAATAAGAGGGTGCACACTTAAAAAATAAAACATCTAAGGACTCACGTAATTATGCCATAAGTCAGTCATAGGAAGAGTGGAATTTACTGCACTTAATCCATGGAGAAAGCACTAGAAATTTCTCTGTCACACATCCAGACATCTAGCTTACGTGCAAACCATATGGTTTGAATTCCAGAACACCCGCTCTTTCCTTACTCAATTATCTCCCGAGAACTCGGGTTGAAATAGAAAAACAAACGTACCTGACTTGAAATGAGTTATTGCTCCATTTTAAGTGCTGGATAAATGCCTAATTTATAGTTTCTGTGAAAGAGAAACATCACGAGTGAAGAAATGAAGGCATGGAAACAATTGTAGATGTGGTCATATTAAGGAAGCAGGAAAAGACTGGAACTGAGTCCCATGCCAGGATATGTGTCCTATATCTAAGCCGTATGTCACTGCTAGAGAGCAGAGAATGGCATATGAGGAGCCAGCTGGAGTCATGATTAAACCATGATGCTTACTAAAATAAAACTCCTCCCTCTTATTTGCTTTATGTACACCTCCAGAAATCAAGGCCTTTCTCAACTTCTGTTGTTATTGAGGCTGGGAAAGTTCCTTTACTCTACTGGTTCCATTTCATAACTTAGGTGTGGCCAATGTGAGCTCAGAAAGTCACTATTAGATTACCCTAGAGCATAGCCTACTCTTTCATGAGCTTTGAAGGATGGAAATAAGGCTTGGGTATTGTGATCAAGATATGTTCAACACACATAATCCTGATTCTTGCTCAAAGCCAGATAAACTTCTAAAACCACTCGCTTGTGTGTTCATGTTTCCATCTTCTCCTCAGGGAAGAGCTTTCCTCCTGTTTCAGTTGCCCTAATACTTTGTCAGGCTGCTACTGCACACCTGTTATCATTTATGCCCATATCTCAAATTCTGGCAGGGCCAACCTGGGCTTCGGTGTAGGATGAATAAAGTATATGAGGCATTATGGAGGAAGAAAAGATCAGTTGACATCATGATGGTACAAGTTCAACCTGTACTGTGGACACCTGTTGTCTGTGCCTCCATGGACAGGTGACTTCACCTCCTTAAGCCTCATTTCTCTCCTTTTGAATTTGAAACACTAGAGGAATGTAAAGATTCCAGAATGTAATGGAAGGATTTCTTTTTTTAGCTACGCACTAAATAAAAAAAAAAGTATTGAAAAGATAGATTTCTGAATAAACTCTAGCTGCCTTAATGATCCATGAGAAATGGTTCAATATGGAGGTGTAAAAGAATGTTGATATGGAGCATCTCTTTAAATGGCCACGACATAATCACTATGGATAGCCCTTAATGGGTAACTGAAGTTTTATTTCTACGGTTAATGTCTTATCTAATCAAAAGCGAGTCATCACTTTACAATGAACTGATTCACAGTAATGTCTGTTTCTCTATTTCAGAAAATGTGACCAAATATGTGTGCCGATTAGTGGGGCTGGAGAGATAGCTCAGCAGTTTGAATGCTTACTGCTCTCCCAAGTACTCGTTTGGTTCCCAGTTCCCATGTGGGGCCTCTTACAAGTGCCTGACTTCCCTTCCAGGGCAGCCAAGAACTCTACCCTCCCTGAAAACACGCATGCACACACAGAGAGAAAAACAATTGCATATTAATAAGTAATAAGATAAATCTTTTTAAAGGATAGATAATTAAAGATAATTGATGGAGGATCAATAAGTGTCCTATGTTTATTTTAGTCGTGTGTTTGACACCATATTTGTACCACTCACCACCTTTTTTACACACTCCCTTAATGAGTATTATTCTATTCTAATTATGTGTTAAACTTTGTCCAGCTGCCACTGGGAAGGTCATCATCTGGCTATGACTGAGCTCAGTGTACCCTGAGAACATTCAGGTAAATGATAGGTACCTACGGTAGAGCTAGGGTAATGTCTTGGAAAAGGACAACAAGGAACCCGAGGAGGAGGGGTGAGCGTGATGAAGGCTTTGCAAAGAAAGTGAACTGGGCTAAGTCAATATCAGGGGATGAAAAGAGAGCGGTACAGAGATCAGAAAATGATGATGCTTCAGCAAGTGAACAACACCTTGTTAATCTGAGATCCCCTCATCCTCAGCTACCCTACACTGATGTGACTCCCACTAGGCATAGGGTTTCCAAAAAGTTTTAACTGCTATTGCCCTGTATTACTTGAAGCCACTTGGATTCAGTTTGTTCCTTTTTATATTTTAACTCATCTGATATATTTGATTCTAAACTTTTCTCCAAAAAAGGATAAACCTCATTAGATAACTAAGATCTTCAGAAGAAGCAGTGAATGACAATGTCCTTTACTAATTTTTATTTTTATGAAGATTACTTTTGTTAAGAAAATATATATATATATATAGGACACACAAAGTCTTGTGTTTAGATTTATGATGTCATACCTAAAAATAAGTTAAATTAAATGGAAAGTTCTGATGCAACAGATGATCAGAATTAAAGTTGGGCACACTCCGCCGCTTGTCAGGTCTTGCTTTCCACCAATGATAAGATAAAATTCATGTGACTGCTGTGTCTTTTGGATCTGCCAAATACCAGGCCACAGTAACAGTGTTGTCTCTCTTCACCCTTAAGTTTGTTCTGCATGCATATTCCATCATTTGGTGCTGAGCCATTGCTTATATACCTAGAGATTTTGTGTGTGTGTTTCTGTAATTTTCTTTCATTACTTTCTCAAACCTGTTTGACAGCTGATTTTTACTATAAATCCTCTTTTGCTTTCAAGTGCAGAAGCATTAAAATTTTAAAGAAAGGTTAGAAAGTATTCACTCTCTTTGCTAAGTTAGAATAGTAATTGTTGGTCTCTCTAAACTTGTGTTTTGAAGGGCACACCCATCTGGCAGCTGGACAAAACAAGGAGAGCCAGATCCTGAACATCTAGTTCTGTGTCACAAACTCACCAAGAACCTGAGATATCAAGGCAGCTCCCAGCAAGTCACCAGGAATGAATCCCCAGTTTCAGAAAAATATAATTCATTTCAGCTTTTTGACCTTGCATTTCTCTCTCTACAAAGTCAGAAAAAGGACCCTCTTACAGTTCTAGAATTACATATTTGACTTTATGGAGATTTTTGTTGTTCCTGGCAAGTTTCCCTGGAGTGTTCAACTTTGTAATGAAGCAAAAAATGAGATTATACATTGCATATACATATGTACATAAGCAAATTCAAGGCTTCTTTGTATATACGATATACATATATGGTAACAGATTCTAAAAGACAAAGTAACACATTTAAAATTTAAAAGCCAGTATGTAGTAAAAAAGGGACTTAATTCTTGCTTCAAAAATGAAGTTTTTAATTTCTAAAGATATATGAAGTTTCAATATTTTACACATTTTTTAAAAAAGTTTTTCTTTCAAAATATCTAAGTCCCAAGTCCTTTGTTAGAAAACTCAAAACTGATCTACTGATGGTCCTCTTTTCATTCAAATGTCTCTCTTCCACGGTCATTATTTTTATGGTAGAATATTAGGTGTTGAGGAGGGAAGAGGACCTGAACCAATGAGTGTGGCCTCTTCACAGTTCACTTCAGTGCACAGAGCTGAATTCTTAACAGCCATAGCAGACAACACAACAGGCACTTTCTCCCAGAACCATCTAATAAGTCAAGAGGACAAGATTGAAGTCATGGAGCAAGGTGACCGTGGCAGCACTGAAGTCTAGAACACACTTTCATTCTGTTTCCACTGTTCAGGTCACCAGATTTGCCCCGGGTCCTGTCCTTCTCAAGCACTGCTCCTATTTCCAATCCCACCCTGAATGCAGTCATTGTATTTTCGATAGTTATTACTTGACAATCTTGCTGTTTTTATTTATCCGTGATAGGTTTGCATACAGCACAAAGAACCTTTAACGATATTGATGGATAAACCATGGACTGAATATTGAACCAGTAGAAAATAAAAATGAACATTGTATTTTACAGTGAATTGGGATAGCCCATTAGCCCATTCTTTGCCTTTTTTTTTTTTTTGAGAATGGCATCAGTTTCAAATATCACACCTTTCCTAATTTATCTAAATATCTATTAAGCCTTGCATCTGACAGACAATTAGAATGCTTCTGTGAACTAATTACGGTCCCCAAATCTCTTTTCAGAGTTTTTTGTTTGTTTGTTTTGTTTTGGTGGGAACACATTGTTTGTTTGTAGTACTGTGAGTTAAACCCAGAGTCTTTCACAGGCTATGCAAGTGTTCTTCCACTGTGTGTTTGTGAGTGTGTGTGTGTGTGTGTGTGTGTGTGAAACAGAGAGAGAGAGAAGAAAGACAGGGATAGAGAGAGAGAGAAGACAGAGACAGAGACAGAATGGAAAGTGGGGAAGGGGAGAGGGAGAGAGGAGAGGCCATGAATGGGGATGAACAGGAGCAAGAGTGAGAACAGGAGCTCATATGCACCTGTGCGGGCACCAGGAGCTGCCCGTTGCAAGGAGACCAGAGGAGACTATACACACCAGTCTTCTCTATTTCTATCATTCTCTGCTTTATTTTTTTGAGACAGCGTGTCTCCTGGACCCTGGAACTTGAATGTTTTGGCTACTTCACAATCAACAAACCAATGAGAGCCTCTTGTGTCTCCCTCCAGTGCTGGGGTTGCAGGCCTGGGCAAGACCACTCCCAGCATGCCACTTTGCTGAGATCCAAACTCAGTTCCTTTCTGTTGCACACCAAACACTCTCAGTCCCTTTTAGACTTTAATTCACTAATTTGTACCTGTGCAGTAATTTTTACTACAATGAATCAATACAATATCCATGTAAGCAACTCACTTCTGTCATGCCTTTTGAACTGACTCTCTCAGGGTGGTACTGGAAATAGGAACAGGTACAATGTCAACACTGGTTTTGCAGTAGGGTTTGCAGTTCAAGAACTCCGAAAATTCTCTGTTCTTTGCAGAACATTTTCTCTTCTCAACCTCTCCCCCACTCTCCAACAACACCCACAAGCTTTGTTTCATATGAGTAGTGTATTTCTTTTGTGATCTCGTGGTCTCCCCAAAACTTTATAATCATAGTGTGATTGAAGAGAGGTAGTGAGACTCTCTGTGTTCACCTGGGTTCATACACAGGATACCAAAAGGCAAGAAGAGAGATGGAGTGAACACCAAAGAAACATGGGTAACTCCAAACATAGCATCTGTGACATTGGAGGCCATGGTCCACACCACTGTTATTCTGACCTCACAAGTTCCTATTTGGCTTCTCAGTTTGTGAGGATCGGCGTTATGCCCTTCATGGAAGTGCTGGGCGGAAGGAGAGCTTCTGTTATAATAGAATTCAGATTGTACCAATCTTCTGATCACTGCCCATCTTTACTTCTGAGAAAAGGCTACAGTTTAGTTACCTCATGGTGGTGGTTAGTTCCACCGGCGCTGCTTGCCTGCCACCCCTTCTGCTATCTCCCATCCTTCCACTTCTTCTCTCCAGGAAGGTTGAGGCATATTTCTGAAAGGTTCTTTTTCAGGCTTAGAAATGGCTTTTACTCTTATTTAACTTTTTCCCCATACAGGATAGCCATGTAGCTTTGTCTTTATTTCATCAAATCCTTTCTCCAATATTACCACTTTAGAAAGATTGTCATAGGTACTTGTGTTTAAAATCCCATCTCCTGGATAGAACTTCCCATTTGGGATGGGTCATTTCATTCCATCACGTCCATCTCTTAACATGGTGTTCAAATTTGATTTATTTAACTTCTTCATTAGAATGTTGTATTTATGTGTTTATGAATATATATATGTATATGCACATACATATATGAATGTAACAAAAATTAATGGAAAAAAGGTCATGAATTTGTAAGGAATGGGTATATGGAAGGCTTGGATGAAGGAAAGGGAAGGGGAAATCAGGTATATACAACATAATCTCCAAAAATAAAAGAAATGATTTTTAAAATAAAGGAAATAAGCAAACATCATTTCAAGTTCAATATTGCCTTCAAGAGACTCAAAGCCACCACACAAAGGCTAAGTGTCTTGTTAATCAGTCACATACAGTGTGGTATAATGATGAGGACAGTCATGGCAGTATGAGAGATGGAAGAGAATCCCCTGTGCTCCCTGGAGAGATCTTGCAGGACTTCTCAAAGGCAACAATCTTAGAGTATGCTCTGATAGATAGTAAAGGAGAAGAAGGAAAGGCAGTTCAACTGGGGCCAGGCAGGTGAGTAGTTAGACATGAGAGAAACAAGGAAATCATGTCAGCTTATTGGTGGCTGTGTCTCAGTCAAAGGGCCTATTTGAAACTAACATCTTCCTATATATCAGAAAGCAGGCAGAGAGGCAAATTCCAGTTGCCATACATGAGGGATCTACATCTATTACTTTAAAAGACCCAGGCTTTATTACATCATCTTTTCCAGTTGACTTTGTCTGCTCCATATGGGCTTTTCATGAGGGACATTGGTGGTGCTACATGGGCAAGTGCCCATTTTCAGAGGCTAATGAATATTGTGAGAAAGAGTTGGAGATACAGTCAACACCTTATTGGTTCAAGCTGACACTATAGTTAAATGGTATATTAGATATGCATCTTATGGTGTATAAGTAATTTTTTAAGTTTATTGAATCATGATTGATATAAACACAAAAACTTAAAGTATGCATTTGAGGAATTTTCAATAACTGAGTGCCCACAAAACTGTCATGTAATATACTGAATGTATTCATTGTGACTAAAAGTTTTCTCTTGTCACTTGTAATTCATTTGCTTTCAGAATAGGTTAGCTTACACTTTGTAGGGTCATAAGATTGGTATTAAAGTGTTATTCTGGTGATTCTGTCTTAAGCACTAAGATAACACTTTCTGGCATCTTGAGCCTAGTTGGCTTATATGGGTCCTAGGCTACCTCGGGAAATCCCAGTCTATTGTTATCCTACCTCCAAACACAGATAAAGTGAGAGGGAAGTCATAAACTGGCTTTTCCTGTTGTTAATATAGTTTCCTTGGTGACATGGGTGAAGAATGCATTAACATGAATAAAAAATATTAGAAACAAAATTGAGAACAATTAATCTTCTATAACTTCTTCAAATAAAATGTTTGGTAGAATATCTAAAGTATGTATCATTCAGAGTTTTATCATGTTACCCTTTCACTCATAAATTGTCATGCTCCATGGGCACTGGCAGATACTATATTCTGTTCATTTTGAACTTCCCCAAAAAAAAAATTTTTTCCTTTCTTCCTCTTCTCCCGGTCCCCTCCCACTACCCCCCACCCCTCCTCCCTCATGAGGATATTCACTCCCCTGGTAGCTTTCCAGTATATGAGCTGGTAAGATGGCACACAGTAAGATCTCTAGATGATTAGGCCATTACCACAGCTCAGGAGGCCAGCTCCTAGGATTGCATTCTGGGTAGCAAAAGGATGCCTTCAGAGTAGTTGGGACTTAGAAAAAAGTTCTTCTCTACCTGAGGGCTGGATTTTTCTGAGGGTAAATAAGGAAATACACACTTTCTGGTAGTAACTTAAGAAAAGAGGAAGAAGCAGATGCTTTCCTGATGATAACCTTCTCCTTTACTTCATCTTGAATAATCTCTTTCTCTTGGCAGTTTCTCTACACAGTTACAGCTCTTTACTTGCAGCTACATACACTTCTCTTTACATACATACATCTCTCTTCTACACAGTCACACATCTCTATACATAGTTAGATTTATTTTCACATAGTTACATTCTCCACATATTCTCCACACAGCTGCATACCTTCACACTTCTTCTTTACATAGCCACATCTCTCTCATAATTATACTCTCCACACAGCATATACTTTTTCCTCACATACATCTTACCTACATATATATTTTTCTTCTATACAGCTACATCTTCTTTTCAGCGACATCTCCTCACACTTCTCACATCTCTCACATTTCTCTCTTTGAACGTTCAACTACATCTCCCTTTCAACACACACACACACACACACACACACACACACACACACACACACACACAATCTCATGTTTCTATCCCTCTACAGCACAAACATGAATCACATTTTCAGGGTCACACAGCACTTCTTGAGCAAACAATAAGAAACACAACCATACTGATCACACCATTTCTCTCAGGATAGGGAGGTCACACTGCCCGGGCATGGTGAGTAAAGTAAACACATAGCTCTGAGTGATTAAGGCTCACAGACAGAAAGTGACATTGAAATTCAGGACTTAAACAATAAACAGTTAGTTGGCAGAACTTTGTAGTTAGGAGTATGTGTAGAAAGCCCATTACTGAAGGGGGTTATGACTACCAAAGTTGCTTCATTCCTGACTTGATTCAGCAATAAACTCCTGGGTATTTGACCATGTGTATTTGTCTCTAGGGGCAACCAGTTTGCTTTGAATTTGTTCTGAAGTCTAAAATTAACTGTCTTTGTAACTGAAAATACTATTACTTTCCTATGTCAGTCTGAATAATGAAAAAATTCCTAGTATTATGTCTATTTATCAGAATTATACAGCTTAAGCAGAAATCATCTCCCTGTCCATCCACAGCTGTATGTTTGTATGTAGATGGAATATTTTCATGAGACTAAACATACAAGCAGTGGGGAAAATACCTATTGTTGTTATTAGGGAAGGAATGTATAAACATGAGAAAAACTTCAGACAGAGACAACCATTCATTTATAGTCAGTCATCCAACAGATTTTTCCAAGTGGGGTTTCCCATTGGAAAGCTATTCATCTCGTGAGTCAACCTGTAGAATATTAGCTGTCATCCACTGTACAAAGTAGGATTTGAGGCAGCTCATTACTGCAGCTGGCAATCTAATCTGTTCTCACAGATCTGGACAGGTGAGAAAAATGAAACAGGAAACGCCACCAGGTGCAACTGCAAATAACCCTGACTCCGTGATTTTCCTACTTTACAATAGTACAAAGGCCTTCTGTAGAAATATCATTTCAAACTTTGAACTTGAGAGACCAACATTAAGAATGAGATTCTCTTTGATCATTCTGGGCAATGGTATCAAGAAGCAGCTTCCAGACAGCTACATGGTGGCAAAGGTACACACTGGCATTCTACACTGTCCTATGAGACCAAGCTACAGTGTTCAGTAGGCTGGGAGTGTTTGGTGTTCTTTTTGCTTACAATGGATTTATTGTGATATAAACCCATACTAAGTCAAGAACTAATCTGTACTTTATTTTTAAAAAGGAAATAAAGAAAGAAAAATAGCCAGGAAATTGAGATATCTTGTTATTATTGTATTAGTCAAAATCCAACTAGAAAATAGAAGCAGTTACTCTTAAGTGCTTAGACTATAAAACATAATCCAAGAAGTTGATTAAGATGTTAGAATTGACTTAAGGAATGACAGAAGAGCTTAAAATCTTGTGTTAGGAAGACAACCTAGAAACTGTCAAGAGGAAAAGTCACAATCACCCTTGCTGGAAAATAAATTACATATGCAATCAAATAATCAGAGTCCAGAGACTGGAGTCTTCTGGCAAAACCAGGATTCATTACAGTTCTGACCCCTAACACCTAGAACCTTGCACATGGTGCTTTCACTTCCACAGACTTCCATCAGTGAGAAGGAAAGGGAACCACACTAAACAGTAGGTTTCTCTTTCTTCAACTCCTGTCAACTGTCTGCGACTTCCAACACCCACTTACCTGTGAACCACAGAAACTCGATCTGCGGCAATCAACATGCTATTTGCTCTCTTCCTTAAAAGAAACCAGAGTGGAGGAAGGACAAAGAAACATGTCTGACAGCAAATGATTCTAAGACTGTGATAGGCCCAAGAACACAGAAGACAGTAATACTCTCCATAGGAACAAACTTGATTTTTCATGAAGGTCTTGTTAGCACAAAAGGTTTATGTGCCTGGGACTGGAGTAGACATATAAACATTATACTGATGAGATTGAACATATGAGCAAAGGCAAAAGACATTAATAGCCCAGTGTGTCACACAGAGAAGTTTGACATCTATTCTGCAGGTCATCATAACATGAGCAAAAAAAAATCTGTCTTGGAAAGGGAAGTTCAACATTGTCACAGATGCTGGATTTAATGGAATAAATAGATAATTTATAAATACTTTGCATAAGAATTATGTAGTAAAGGCTTGACCTGATAGAAGGCACATTAAAGTTATTGAATAGTCTTAATGTAGCTAGAGACTTAACAGAAATTAGCATCATGAGATTGTAATCATATCAGCATGCTCTTAGTCTCATTGAACATTACTTGATCTTTTTTCATTTTTAAATGCAACATTTTAAGTGAGAGAATAAGGTGATGAATCTAGAAATACCAATAGATAAAGAACGGAGATGTTTAACATATAGATAAGAGAAAGCAATGAGTACATTCTTCATATGCTAGACTATCTGTCCCATAACAGAGTCTCTTGAGACTGTGACCCAAGAGGAAAACTATCCACTTAGGTTCCAGAATGAACACAGGTGGAGTCGCTGATCTTTTCCATTGCTTTATTCATTCTTTTCTAGACTCACTACATGCCAGGACATTCTCTCTACAATGGCAGAATGAGATTCAGCCAGCGGGGATGTGCACATCCTTCTCTGTCCGCTCCCACCTTCACTGTCTCTATGCAGATGTTACACCAGGTGTGATAGGGCCTCCTGGAAAACAGAAGCACAAAGAAAAGAAGCCAGGCCTAGCTTACATGTAATTAGAAACTTTCAAAAATATTCACCTTTACCCTCCTACTTGACAACATTTTGCTGATGTTGAAGTAAAGACTCGGTGTGCCTTATCAAGGATCACAAAGCTGTGCAATGAGGTAAAGTCATGACTTGTCCTGTTCAAATGTTCTTTCTATATAAATGCAGATACTTTGCTTTTTGGAGTCTCTGGGATGTGCATGTTTCATGAGTACAATCAATGAAATAAAAATAATGTACTTGTAAGTAATGAGAGAACCTTCATGTAGCTAAGGCTTCTCCCATGGAGCGAATGCCTCCCCCATCCAAGTCGTCATTACCAGAAGCTTCTTCACAGACTCTGAAGCCTCCGGCCCCAGTTCATCCACACACTTCTTCAGCCCTTGCACCAGATGTTCTACAGAAATGCCCAGAGTTTTCAGAAGCATCTTCA
The DNA here is from genome assembly GCA_004026605.1 of Ondatra zibethicus. Classification (NCBI taxonomy): domain Eukaryota; kingdom Metazoa; phylum Chordata; class Mammalia; order Rodentia; family Cricetidae; genus Ondatra; species Ondatra zibethicus. The sequence continues at coordinate 34,199 of PVIU01017478.1, forward strand.
AAGGGTCAAATAAGGGAATAAGGTTGTCGACAGGTACAGGAAGAGGGACACTGTTGATGAGGAAGGCAGTGGCTGTAGAGCAAAGGAGAACAGAGTGAAAGATGGTAGACACATCCCTGTCCGAGACCCCATCACCTTCCTCTATGTGCATCACAGTCTCTAGCCTACATCCATTCAGTTGGCTTTCCCAATAAATATTTATGCCTTTTGGGCTTTGATCATGGCAGCCCATATTCCTAGAATGTTCCCCAGGAAATTATGGTCCTTTTTTCCTCCTGTGGCCTGGTTTCTTTTCAAGCATTACCCTTAGAGAAGCCTGTAGCAACCACTAAATTTGAACACCATCTTCTCTTACTCTTTTTTCATATTTTTCTTATTATTTCCTCCAGTATTATGTTTGTGTTATTTTACCAGCTTCATCCTCTCATTGGAATAGAAGTTATTTATGTCTGTTGCTGTGCCTAATGTTCAGAACTGACTGTGGCATATAGTAAGAGGAAGTACTGACAACAAATTCAGTAGGAACTAATGGTTGATTGAGTAAGAAGATGCTTTGCCACAGCCACAGCCTTTAGGCAAATGGATAAGTGCCATAAAGCTTTTCTATTCAAGGCCAAGAATGGATGGACTAGATCACAGCCCATGAAATTAATTCAGTTCATTGTTACATCATAATTGCCACCAGTTAGAGAAGGAACAGTTCTGAGACTAAGAAGAGAAAAGGCACTTAGACACAAAATCAATACATCATTGAGATGTTAAAATGAACGCAAGCACACACACACACACACACACACACACACGTATACACACACACACACACACACACATACACACATGTTTAGTAAGGCCATCTATCCAGACAGGGAGACCAGAGTGCAGAATTTCCGTGGGTATGACTAATAGGTAGATGACAGGGTTGTACTGTAAAAATTCACTAAAATAAGATTATTTAAAGCCTTCAGTGCCATTCCCATTATTATGGAAGTCTTTAGAAGACAGTAAGGAGTTATTAAATTTTTTCATGAGGAAATTGCATTTTGCATATTTTTGTTTAAGGAATAGTAGTCCCTAGCAGTAGGAAGGGGCATAGAGAATAAAGGGTAGGAAGAAATCAAAAGGGATGTTTAGAGACTGAGCAAAGTTATAAAATGGACAGGTAGAACGGAAACTGCATAATTAGTTCATGATGGTATGAATATGTATATATATCATTTAAAGCCTCTTAATTTGTACAATTGACAAGTTAATAACTACAATTTAAAATAATGGTTTATAATTTTCCAGATAAAAATGAGGGAAATTACTTTGCATAGAAAATAAACAATAGAAAATATTTGACATGTTTTTGGAACACCGGTACAGAGGCATAAATACATGTATGCAGCGAGCATTCACATAAGAACCTTTGTCTCGAAATAACACTGGAGAGACCATCTTCTGCAGCCTCGGCCCTGATCTGGATACTGGCTGAAATGTCTTTAATATAGACAATGCAGACGACAAGGAGAGACACTTGGACAGCCCAAGTGTGTGTGCAGATACAGCTGGGCTCTCTCTGCTGGGCTCTCTGGGAGTCAGTTGTGGCTGTTGCCTAATGTTTTCCTTGGCAGCCATGATGAAAACTTTAGGAAACCAAAAAAGAAAAAAAATCTCTATCTCACTAGCTAAGACCTGCCAAGGTTTGGTTTTTCTCAGAAAACCTTCTTGTTTCCTGATTCAAAGCATGAAACTGAGCCTGTCCCACACCTGCCTCTATCTTCCATCACCGATCTTCCTCTCAAATGTTCTCCTCGTAGGGCGGTAGTTGTTCTGATCCATGCTCCTTTCTGTTGCCATATTTGTCCACAAAAAGTTTCTTTGCACACTAAGGGACAATGAAATATTCAAAACTGGCCAAAATTCTCAAAAAGAAAAAAAAATCCCAAACAAACAATGATCTTAGGTCATGATCCTAATTATAAGCAGCACTTGGAGTCTCATGATTAATCTTCATGCCTTCCATGTTAAACATTTCCACTGAGTTTCTCTATCTTTCTGGAGAATGTTTGTTGAACCTTTTACACTTGGTAAACAATGACTGGCATTGAGCATTTTTTTCAGGGACTCAAACATTTCATCCCAATACGTACAGTGACCCCCCTCTAAGAGGAGTGGCTCAACCTTTGAAGAAGCAGGTTTCTGTACTTTACTAGAAAGCTAAGTGCTTCACCCCCTCCTTGCATGCCCTGCACTCTACCTGTACACCTGACTGCAGCGCAGCGACTCCTGCAGAAGTCTCATCCCACGTCCAACTAGAGCTCCTTTACAGCAGCTTTTATAGCTGATAAATGTAATTGTTCCAAGGGAATCCAGTTAGCCTGCCTAATTGGAGAGAACAGCAAGAATAACTTCAAAAAACTATTAAAGATTAAGGGAAACTGGGCTATCCATTGCCCAACAGTAGGAGCTGGCTAATTTACTGTGTATTGGAGAAAGGAGCCCCACTATCTTTCCACAGTTAACAATATTTTCTGTGACTCTGAAACGCCTCTTTTCATACTCCACTGCTGGTAAGCCAGGCTTAGTTGTGCTATCACACAGCAAAGTAGAAAGGTAGAGTACTACTGATGCTCCAGAAGGTGACTTACCGGAATAACCACAAATACCGATGGTCACCAGCAGAAAGATGGATACCAGCTTCATAGCTAGTGTCCGTGATGTCTTGACTTTAGAATACAGTCAGGAAGCCCAACAAATACCTGGAGTCGATAGTTCCACTTGTCGTCACAGGGATGGCTGCTTTTCACACATGTATTAATATATACACTACAGCCCTGAACTTCACCCACCACCTTTTGACTCACCCTAGCAAAGAAGAGCATTTTTTGCTTCCTAAGTAAACACTTTGGAGGGGTTTCTGCTTTTCATCACCTTCTTATGAGAAGCAAAGCCACACACGGAAGTAGTCTCAAGTAGTTCTTTCCCAAGCCCTCACATCGAAACAATGGCAGACGCTAAAGAATTCTTCTCCTTGAAGACCACTTAAGAGCAAGTAAGGGCTTTATGTCAGGATAAAGACATGTTTTCCTCCAATTTGTTCTCATTTAAGGTTTAGAGAATTGCATTGCCTGATGGACTTCCTAGATTTAGAATAATGACACTGCCGTGTTTCTCTTAAATTTACCCACTGATCAATATCCACATACTGACTGTGACAAGGCCACCAGGTCTCTGTTACTTTTCCTAGTGTCCTCCAGTAATTTAGGGAAAATTCAGGGTGTGTTTATCTATCATCGCCTATGTCTACGTTTGTATAATCTATAACGCCCTCTATATAAATATACATTCTGAGAAGCTGTCTATTTCCAAGGCTGCCCTCCCTGGACCCAGGACTCAGAATGACCACATCAGTAAACAACACTTATTGAAGTTTGTTGGGGGCATTGGCTGAGCACCTAATGCAAAGAATGGGGTGTGAGAGAACATTCAATAGGAGAAACAGGGGTTAGAGTTCATGTGGTTCATGGAGTGAGCTGAGTCATATTCTACTGCCTATTTCCAACACCAGAAAATGCTAAGAAGACAAAGCATGCTGTCATTCCCTTAATGTGTGAGGTCAAACTTGCCCTGACTTGCCCCCCATACAAAGATATGGTATTATTGTGAGGACTTAATAAACTGCACAAAGGCATGTGTGCCAAATCAAAATTAATATGTAGGCCATCTGTTACTAATTTCCATACACTGCTAAATTGTACTGTGGTACTGACATTAATTTCAGGTACTTGATAAACTAAATGAAAAGGCTACAGATTGCATTGGAGCAAAGTCAATGCTGCTTTCTCTGCTATGTTCTGCCTCTGTTTCGCAAACATATTAGCCAACCTCTCAAAGCCATACGTTTTATGTCATCATTTCTTTAGGCGTACTAAACTTCCACTGTCTTTTACCAGGGCTGCCATGGTCTGGTTTACTTTTCAAATCTTTGCCTTGCCCTTCTCTCCTCTGATGTGGTACAGTGAATTTTCTTAGTAGTGGTTTCTGGAGTTTCCCTCTCTCTGCTTCAGGAGATCTGTCACAGGAGCTACTGTTTTTTTTCCGTGACTCTAGCCCCTTCCAGTCAAGGTCTCGCCTGTGCTTCTAATGTTCTCAACTGCTATGTGAATGGCCTTTTAATTCCGCATCTGGTATTGAAGACATTTAAAATCCTTGCTGACCCCCGAAGACAATTGTTTCACCCAAATTTCTAATTTCCAGAGGTTGGAAGCAACTCACCTCTGAGTGTACTTTTTCATGTGCAAAACAGACAATCCAGAGTCCAAATACTTTCTCTGGGCAAGAGCTCTGCCTGTCAAGACACTCAGCATCTCTGTTTCCCTGCTCTCATCCTGGCAGCCGTGTGCCAGCCAACTGAAAACAGTTCAGTAAGCCCAGAGACCATGGAAACTGTTCGAACTAGTCACTCTTTAATTCATTTATTCTATTTTCTTATCATTTCCCTTGGAAACAAACAAAAGCTCTTGGCCACATTTTACCTACTTATCTTTCTCTCTAGGACCCTGCTGCTCCTCTGAGTTCCTAGGCCCTATACCATGTCATGTTCCCGGACCAGATAGCAAATTCTATTTACTCTGATGGTCATCTCCTAATCTGCTGGTAAGAATATTTATAAAATAAAATCTTCTTTTAAAAATGGATTCTTTGGGAATTCTCAAACCCTTTCTTGCGTGTTTGTTCCGACACTGATAAAGCCTTTATGCACATCATGGGTGTTCATACTAAAGTCTCCTTTCTGAGGTTTAGTTGTGAGTATCTGGAGGAGGTTGTTTACTCATTTTGGATCCTAATATGGAGTCCAGCAAAATTTGAAGTTATGCAAAGTCTCAGTGCCAGGACCCAAGTGCAATTATTTCATTCTTACCATAAACCCTCTATGGATAAGTTTTCACTGCATTTTTTAAACAAATGACATGAAACTAGAAGCATTGAGTTAAGGTTATTTAATCAAAAACAGGATTCACATTGTCATCTCAACAGATATAGATAAATTTTTTGACAAATTCCAGCATTCATGCTCGGTAAAAATCCTGAAGGAAGTAGGAACAGGAGAAAAATGTCCCAACATAGTAAAAAGCTATATCTTACCAAGCTACAGTGAACATTACACTGAGTAGGGAAAAACTCACTGCATTTCCATTACCGTCAAGGAGGGGACAAGGGCTCTTATTTCCTCTACTCTTATTTAGCATGGTCTTAGAAGTCTTAGCTAGAGCAATAAGACAAGTGAAACAGAAGCCATAACAATAGGAAAGGAAGAATCTTAGCTACCTGGTGTAGTAGGTCCTTCTGACTATGTGTTGCTTTCATTGGTTGAATAAAGAAACTGCCTTGGCCTTTTGATAGGGCAGAACTTAGGTGGGTGGAGTAGATAGAACAGAATGCTGGGAAAAAGGGCAGTGTGGAAGATGCCATGAAGCTCCTGCGTGAGACTGACGCTGCTTAGAATCTTTCCCGGTAAGTCATGACCTCGTGGTGGTAGAAATGGGTTAGATCAGGCTGTGAGAGTTGGCCAAGAATAGGATAGATATAATGGGCCAGGCAGTAATTTAATTAATACAATTTCTGTGTGGTTATTTCTGGGGTTAAGCTAGCTGGGCAGCGGGATGCGGCATGCTCGCCTCATACAACAGCTACCCTTATTTGAAAATGATATTATCCTGCACATATGACACTATAAAGATTCTATCAGAAAATTCTAACAACACTTTCAGCAAAGTAGGAGAATACAAATTCAGCATATAAAGATCAGAAGCTTTTCTATATGCCAATAGCAAACATGTTGATAAAAAAAATCACAAAATCAGTTACATCCACAATGGTTTCAAACAATGTTAAGTACCCAAGAAGAAGTTTAGATTTTTTAGACCCATGAAATAGCTGAATTAATAGAGTGAAATACCTGTATTACTGAAAGTGAGCTACGGATTAAATACAATGAAGTTCCATTAAAATTTTGATGGCATTACTCACAAAAGAAAAGAAATCCTAAAATTTGTATGGGATTACAAAGACTCCAGAATGACACATCATTTAAGGGAAAAAAGTGATGGATCACAATATCTGATGTGAAGTTATGCTACAGAGCCATTGCAACCAAAACAATAAGGCACTGGAATAAAAGGATGGAAATTAGATAGATCATTGGGGCAGAGTAGAATATCCAGAATTATACTCACAGAGATACACCGATATGCTTTGTTTTGTTATGTTTTGTTTTTTACAAAAAAATACATTGGAACAAAGATAAACTCTGTTCAAAATGTGCTGAGAAAACTTGACATTCACAGGTATCTTTTTCCCTGTTATGCAGACTCAAAATGGATGGAATTTTCATGTAAGACCTGAAACTATGAAATTGTTAAAGGAAAACTCTGTAGACATAGGTGAGGACTTTCTTGAGAGTTGTTTGAAGGTTTCAACAAGGGAGATCAGCTACTCCTCTCTTCTGGGAACATCCTCTTCGATGGAGCATGTAGGTTCAGGAAGGAAGCACCTAGGCATCTTAATCCATGGGGCTACAGATGTTGTAGCCAGATTGCCCTCATTCCCAGGAAAGGACGGCCTTAAAATGACTCAAATCTTTTAGGAAGTATGCTAAATGCAGTTATTCTATGAAATTCAAAACCTTCTATATAGTACCGGAAACATACATAAACCAAGTCAAGTATAAGTCTATGCTGGTGGGCTGACCAACCGTGAAACTCCCCATGCCCAGAACCAGGGCTCTGTGTTGGCCCATCCCAGCATTCACCCCATCTGTGATCTGCTGGAGTATTGGTCCTGAGGGCCCAGGGCTGCAGAATATTCAGGGGTGCGTCCCAGTGAAGGTCCAGAGTCGATGGTGCAGCATAGAGCCTTGAACCATACCAAAGATTCTTTTTGATTAATGCCTGCATGTAAAAATGTGTGGATAAAAGGGTTTACTGCGTGATTCACTGCATCACATGCAGTTTACAGCACAAGTTTCTCCCTTTCTTCCTTTTTTAAAAATCTTAACTTTTATTTTGGGGAGGAGATGGGGGGATTAGGAAGCATGATGTAAAAGCCTCAAAGAATAAATAAAAAGAGGGCTGAGGCCTTGGGGGAAGGGCGAGTCCCCTGCTAGGGGGCCTCCTTTGTCCCACGGAGCCGAGCAGAGAGGAGCGGGCAACCCTCAGTAGGCCTGCTTTTGGGACCGGGAACCTCGCCCAACCAGCTTCCGCGGATTCATCTGGACCCTGTCCCGGCTGCACCTGAGCTCGGCCCACCCGGGCTAAGGCCTTGGGGGAAGGACGAGTCCCCTGCTAGGGGGCCTCCTTTGTCCCACGGAGCCGAGCAGAGAGGAGCGGGCAACCCTCAGTAGGCCTGCCTTTGGGTCCAGGAACCTCGCCCAACCAGCTACCGCGGATTCATCTGGACCCTGGTGAGTGGGCCCCAGCCCATCCCCGGGACCTTCTGGCCACTTGGGGCTCCCCTCTGTTGGCTTTGCTGCTTATCCCAACCCTTCTCGCCCCCGGGTATCCCTTCTCATCTGCGTGGTCCCGGCTGCACCCGAGCTCGGCCCACCTGGGCTGAGGCCTTGGAGGAAGGACGAGTACCC
>PVIU01017479.1:7464-41913 GCA_004026605.1 Ondatra zibethicus
CCATCCATCGGACGAAATTTCTATGGATGTGATCAAGATATTCATCAGTGTGACTATGGGACAATGATAGTTCTGGCACCCTCTCCTCTGCTGCCCAAGGACCTAGCTGGGGACATCCCTGTGGACACCTGGGATCTCCTCTAGAGCCAAGTATCTTGCCAGTCCTAAAATGACTCCAATAATGTAGATATCTTATTCCATTCTCCAATATCCACCTTTCCTCCATCTCCACCCTCCCACTCCCCCAAGCTCTCCCCAGTCCTTCCCTCCTTTCTCCTTCCCCCTCTCCCATTCCTCCACCCCCTATCCCAACCTCTATTCTCACCCCCGAATTCCCAATTGATTGCTTCCAATTTCCAAGAGGATCTATATAAGCTTTTCTTTGGGTTCACCTTGCTATTTGGCTTCTCTGGGCTTGTGAGCTATAAGCTTAGTGTCCTTTGTTTATGACTAGGGTCCACTAATGAGTGAATACATACCATAATCGTCTTTTTTGGGTTTGGGTTACCTCACTAAGGTATTTCCATCCATTTGCATGCAAAATTCAAGATGCCATTGTTTTTTACCGCTGAGTAGTACTCTAATGTGTATATATTCCACACTTTCGTAATCCATTCTTCCATTGAGGGGCACCTATCTTGTTTCCAGTTTCTGGCTATTAAAAATAATGCTGCTATGAACATAGTTGAACAAATGCTTTTGTAGTATGATTGGGCATCTCTTGGGTATATTCCCAAGAGTGGTATTGCTGGAGCCTGAGGTAGGTTGATTCCCAATTTCCTGAAAAACCGCCACACTGATTTCCAAAGTGGTTGCACAAGTTTGCATTCCCACCAGCAATGGATGAGTGTTCCCGTTACACCACATCCTCTCCAGCATAGGCTATCATTGGTGTTTTTTATTTTAGCCATTCTGACAGATGTAAGATGGTATCTCAAAGTTGTTTTAATTTGCATTTCCCTGATCGCTAAGGAAGTTGAGCATGACCTTAAGTATCTTTTGGCCATTCGAACTTCTTCTGTTGAGAATTCTCAGTTCAGATCATTACCCCATTTTCTAATTGAGTAATTTAGAATTTTAATGTCTAGTTTCTTCAGTTCTTTATATATTTTGGAGATCAGACCTTTGTCTGATGTGGGGTTAGTGAAGATCTTCTCCCATTCAGTAGGATGCCTTTTTGTCTTAATGACAGTGTCCTTTGCTTTACAGAAGCTTCTCGGTTTCAGGAGGTCCCATTTATTCATTATTGCTCTTATTGTCTGTGCCACTGGGGTTTTACATAGGAAGTGTTCTCCTGTGCCCATGTATTGCAGGGTACTTCCCACTTTCTCTTCTATCAGGTTCAGTGTGGTTAGATTTATGCTGAGGTCTTTAATCCATTTGGATTTGAGTTTTGTGCATGGAGATACATAATGATCTATTTTCCTTCTCCTACAGGTTGACATCCAGTTATGCCAGCACCATTTGTTAAAGATGCTTTCACTCTTCCATTGTATACTTTTAGCTTCTTTGTCAAATATGAGGTGTTCATAGGTTTGTGGATTAATATCCGGGTCTTCAATTCGATAGCATTGGTCAACGTCTCTGTTTTTATGCCAACACCAAGCTATTTTCATTACTATAGCTCTGTAATAGAGTTTGAAGTCAGGGATGGTAATGCCTCCGGCAATTCCTTCATTGTATAGGATTGTTTTGGCTATCCTGGGCTTTTTGTTTTGTCATATAAACTTAGTTATTGTTCTCTCAAGTTCTGTGAAGAATTTTGTTGGGATTTTGATGGGGATTGCATTGAATCTATAGATTGCCTTTGGTAGAATTGCCATTTTTACTATATTGATCCTACCAATCCAGGAGCATGGGAGATCCTTCCATTTTCTAGTATCCTCTATAATTTCTTTCTTCAAGGTCTTAAAGTTCTTGTCAAATAGATCTTTTACTTCCTTGGTTAGTGTTACCCCAAGATACTTTATGCTATTTGTGGCTATCATGAAAGGTGATGTTTCTCTGATTTCCATCTGTGTTTCTTTATCCTTTGTGTATAGAATGGCTACTGATTTTTTTGAGTTGATCTTGTATCTAGCCACATCACTGAAGGTATTTATCAGCTGTAGAAGTTCTTTAGTAGGGTTTTTGTGGTCATTTATGTACACTATCATATCATCTGCAAATAACGAAAGTTTGACTTCTTCCTTTCCAATTCAAATCCCCAAGATCTCCTTATTCTGTCTTATAGCTATTGCTAGAACTTCAAGCACTATATTAAAGAGATATGGAGAGAGTGGACAGCCCTGTCTTGTTCCTGATTTTAGTGGAATCGCTTTGAGTTTCTCTTCATTTAACTTGACGGTAGCTGTCGGCTTGCTATATATTGCTTTTATTATATACAGATATGAACCTTTTATCCCTAATCTCTCCAAGACCTTTATCGTAAAGGGGTGTTGAATTTTGTCAAATGCTTTTTCAGCATCTAATGAAATGATCATATGGGTTTTTTTCTTTCAGTTTATTTATATGATGGATTACATTGATAGATTTTCGTGTGTTGAACCAGCCCTACGTCTTTGGGATGAAGCCTACTTGATCATAATGGATGATTTTTTTGATGTGTTCTTGGATTCTGTTTGCCAGTATTTTATTGAGAATTTTTGCTTCGATGGTCATGAGTGAGATTGGTCTGTAATTCTCTTTCATGGTTGCATCTTTGTGCAGTTTTGGTATCAGGGTAACTGTAGCTTCATAAAAAGAGTTTGGCAATGACCCTTCTGTTTCTATTATGCAAAACACCTTAAGGAGTATAGGTATTAGCTCTTCTTGGAAGTTTTGGTAGAATTCTGCATTAAAACCATCTGGTTCTGGGCTTTTATTGGTTGGAAGGTTTTTGATGACAGCTTCTACTTCCTCGCAACTTATAGGTCTATTTAAATTGTTCACCTGTTCTTGAATTAATTTCGGTATATGGTATTTATCTAAAAAACTGTCCATTTCTTTTACATTTTCCAATTTTGTGGCATACAGGCTTTAATAGTAAGACCTAATGATTCTCTGAATTTCCTCAGTGTCTGTTGTTATGGCCCCCTTTTCATTCCTGATCTTGTAAATATGAGTCTTCTCTCTCTGACTTTTGATTAGTTTGGATAGGGGTTTGTCGATCTTGTTGATTTTCTCAAGGAACCAGCTCTTTGTTTCATTGATTCATTGGATTGTTTTCTGTGTCTCTGTTTTGTTGATTTCAGCCCTCAGTTTGATTATTTCCAGTCTTCTACTTCTCCTGGGTGAGTCTGCTTCTTTTTTTCTAGAGCTTTTAGGTGTGTTGTTACATCTCTAATGTGTGCTTTCTCCGTTTTCTTTATGTGGGCACTAAGTGTTATGAACTTTCCTCTTAGCACTGCTTTCATAGTGTCTCATAAGTTGGGGTGTGTTGTGTCTTTATTTTCGTTGAATTCAAGGAAGACTTTAATTTCTTTCTTTGTTTCTTCCTTGATCCAGGAGTGGTTCAGTAGTTGACTGTTCAGTTTCCATGAGTTTGTAGGCTTTCTGGGGGTGGAATTGTTGTTAAATTCTAACTTTATTCCATGATGATCTGATAAGACACAGGTGGTTACTCCAATCTGTTTGTATCTGTGGATGTTTGCTTTGTTACCGAGTATGTGATCAATTTTCAAGAAGGTTCCATGAGATGCTGAGAAGAAGGTATATTCTTTCCTGTTTGGGTAGAATGTTCTATAGATGTCTATTAAGTCCATTTGATTAATTACATCTGTTAGTTCTAAAGTTTCTGTCTGGTTGACCTGTCCGTTGGTGAGAGAGGAGTGTTGAAATCTCCTACTATTAGAGTGTGGGGTTTTATGTGTGCTTTGAGTTCTAGTAATGTTTCCTTTACATATGTGGATGCTTTTATATTAGGGGCATATATATTCAGGATTGAGACTTCATTCTGATGGATTATTCCATTTAAGAATATAAAATGTCCATCTCCATCTCTTCTGATTGATTTTAGTTTGAAGTCAATTTTGTTCAATATTAGTATAGCCACACCCGCTTGTTTCTTAGGGCCGTTTGGTTGAAAAACCTTTTCCCAACCCTTTACTCTGAGATAATGTCTGTCTTTGTGGTTGACGTGTGTTTCTTGTAAACAACAGAATGTTGAATCCTGTTTTTGTATCCATTCTCTTAACCTGTGACTTTTTATAGGTGAATTGAGTCCATTGATATTAAGTGATATTAATGACCAAAGGTTATTAACTGCAGCTATTTTTTATAGGGTTGTAGAATTTGTGTGTTTCCCTTCTTTGAGTTGTGCCAGTGTAGGGTTGTTAGATGTCTGTGTTATTATGGGTGTTGCTTGCTTCCTTTAGATGTGGTTTTCCTTCTAGTACTTTCTGTAAGGCTGGGTTTGTGGCTATGTATTGCTTAAATTTGTTTTTATCCTGAAATTCCTTGTTTTTTCCATTGATGGTGAATGAAAGCTTTGCTGCATATAGTAGTCTGGGCTTGCATCCATGGATCTTAGTGTCTGCAGCACATCTATCCAAGACCTTCTGGCTTTCATGTTTCCATTGAGATGTCAGGTGTAATTCTGATAGGTTTAACTGTATACGTTACTTGGCCTTTTTCCTTTGTAGCTCTTAGTAATCTTTCTTTATTCGGTATGTTTTGTGTTTTGATTATTATATGGCAAGGGGATGTCCTTTTTGATCCAACCTATTTGGTGTTCTGTATGCTTCTTGTACCTTCATAGGCATATCCATCTTTAGGTTGGGAAAGTTTTCTTCTATAATTTTGTTGAATATATTTTCTGGGCCTTTGAGCTGTGCTTCTTCTCCTTCTTCTACCCCTATTATTCTTAGGTTTGGTCTTTTATCGTGTCCCAGATTTCCTGGGTGTTTTGTGTTAAGAATTTGTTTGATTTGTTGTTTTCTTTCATCAATCAGTTTATTTTCTCTATGGTATCTTCAGCATCTGTGATTCTTTCTTCTATCTCTTGTATTCTGTTGGTTATACTCATCTATGCCGTTCCTAATCGTTTACCCAGATTTTCCATCTCCAGCCTTCCCTCAGTTTGTGTTTTCTTCATTGCCTCCATTTCAGTTTTTAAGTCTTGAACTGTTTCCATTACCTGTTTGATTGCTTTTTCTTTGTTTTCTAGGGTATCTTTGAGGAATTTATTCATTTCTTCTAACTTTTTGTTAGTTTTCTCATCCCTTTCTTCAAAGGTGTTTTTCACCTCTTCTTTAAAGGTCTCTATCACTTTCATAAAGTTATGTTTACAGTCGATTTCTTCTACTTCTTCTGGGTTAGGTTGCTCAGGTTTTCCTGTTGAGTACTCATTGGTTTCTGGTGTTATCATGTTGCTTTTCAGGTTGTTGGAGGAATTCTTCAATTGACGCCTGCCCATCTCTTCCTTTGATTTTTGTCAGGGGAGTCTCAGTGGGTTGGGACCTCCCAGGACGGCTTGTACACACTCATCCCTCTGGATAGCTGATCTCAGTTCAGGAAGAGGAAGTCCCATCTGGATTTCCCATCCTTCTGGTCCTCCAGTCTTGGCACAGGAAGAAAGATTCCTGGGTTTCCAAGGCCCCACAGAGGAAAGGGCACTCTTGCAGGGGGCTACAGGGTTGTATGGAACATAGAGGCCTGCGGGGACCTTACCACCAGGTGCACACAACTTTACCAGTCTGTGCCTCCGATCTCAGCACAGGAAGAGAAAGTGCTGTGGTTCCAAGGCCCCACAGAGGAAAGGGCAATCTTGCAGGGGGATGGTGCAGGGTCATGTGGATCAAAGAAGCCCGTAGGGACCTTACCACCAGGCATGCACAACCTTACCAGTGTGAGCCTCTGCTCTCAGCACAGGAAGAGAGAGTGCTGGGGTTTCAAAGCCCCACAGAGGAAAGGGCGATCTTGCAGGGGGATGCAGGGTCATGTACAACAAAGAGGCCCAGGGAGACCTTACCACCAGGCGGGCACAGCCTTACCAGTCTGTCCCTCTGATCTCAGCACAGGAAGAGAGAGTGCTGGGGTTCCAAAGCCCCACAGAGGAAAGGGCAGTCTTGCAGGGGGGGATGCAGGGTCCTGTGGAACAAAGAGGTCTGCAGGGACCTTACCGCCAGGCGCGCACAACCTTACCAGTGTGAGCCTCCGATCTCAGCACAGGAAGAGAGAATGCTGGAGTTTCAAAGCCCCACAGAGGAAAGGCGATCTTGCAGGGGGGAGTGCAGGGTCCTGTGGAACAAAAAGGCCCATGGGGACCTTGCCACCAGGGGTGCACAACCTTACCAGTGTGAGTCTCCGATCTCTGAGGCAGGAAATTTTTCAAAACCGTTTTCAAAACTTTTTTTTGGTATCCTGCTTTTCCTGTCTGGACATCATGCATTTTGTCAGTGGTTGAGGCATGGGCATTTCTTTGCCCAAAGGCCATTTTTGCCAAGAAGAAAACAAGCTCCAACTGGAGTGTCTTCGGTGCCTAAAATTCTCTAGGGAATAGATTGGTGCTGCCAGGAGCAATCGTGTCTCACATCAACAGAACCCTAAGTTATTTAAATGCCATATTCTACAGCTCTTTGAGGTAATTGAAGATTACCTATCTATGCAGAATACAATTTCTACGTATCTAAAGAAACTGATTAGTCTAATTATAAGTATGACAAACATGGATGAAAAGTGGTCTATAATTCTTGATACCTATATAACTTAAAGACTAAGACTTCCTATTAGAATATTAAACAATCTTTAAACAACTGTGAAACAAATGAGGACAATGACCTCAAAATGTAAACAATACAAAAGTATTTTGATCAGAGGTAGAACTGTATATTGCAATATGATAAATATATCCTAAAATTGTACCAGTATACAAATTGTCTTAAGCAGAGGTAGAAGCATGCATAAATACAATATGACAAAATAACTTTGCCTAGATATACAAATATTGTAAACAAAAATAGGAACATATTCAATATAATTTAAGTTTATATCAATATACAAGAATCTATACCAATGTAAATTGCCTATAAATAATACCTCAAAAGTATTCACTCTATTACTCACTATTATTATTAGTGTGAGTAAGTTCACACTAATCTATTATCCCATACAATTTCCCTTTTTTTCCCAAAGAGATCCCCGAGCCTACATAATTTCCTCTCCAACCCCTAACTCTATACCACTTATAATCAACCCCTAAGTGATGTCCATAACACTGAGGACAAACTTTGTTAGGAGAGAGGACGTCATCTTCTAGAATTACTTCTAGCTGTCATAGGGGTGATGTTCTTTCTATGGAATTCTGGGAAAGTAAAATGATGGTTAAGTTTCAAGATTACTATCTGGTATAATTGCAAATAGTCTCTGAGTGTTTGGTAGGGATTTTCTGAGATTCCTATTTGGAATTCTGACCAGAACGTTGTAAAAGATGCACCATTTCAGTTAACCAAGTTGGAACCATCTTGAGCAGCTGGTACCCAAAACAGGTCTTATAGTAGCACTAACAACATCATGATAACATATCAACCAGGTGGAGTCATTGTTGTGGGGCCCCATCTTCTTCCTGGAAACTTCAACAATTACTGTAGTAAAATTCATTATTCATTGTAGAAAACTTAAACCTTATTTATACAGACATATATTCAATGAGAGACAAAATAGGTATGAAGAAAAGTAAAATTTTTTCTAAATTCTTTCTGCTTTCTGTCTCATACCAGATGGCTCCTGACATGAGACAGAGACTCTGAATTTTTCTTTTAACAACATGCTTGGATTTAGAGAAGGACAGAGTCGTTGTCCAACTCCAAAGCCAGCTTTGATTTTTAAGTGAGTCATGACTATTATTCTAGTTTATGTTTAGAGATTCTTACCCTCAGATGATCTATCCTCATGAATGATAATTCTCTTTGCTTGGTGATCCTATCTGGATAATTATCTTTTCCTCTTTAAATATCTAGATTTCCAGGACCTCTTGACTTTTTGAAGATGAGTATTTTCCTGCAAAAAACAAGAATGGAAGCCTACCCCAACCCTTATGAGGTTTTCTTACCAACTGATTGGTTGTCACCTCTGCGGATGAGCCATCATTCCTCTTTCTCAAGAGATTTCTCTTTTTCAAACTGAATCTTTATTAACTTTGATGGTATCAATAACATTGCTTCTCCTGTTAAAACAAGAGCAAAACCTCTTCCCCAACATAACAAATTTCTTGGTTTTCATTGTGAGGTCAACACATCCTTGAAATATACTGGTTAATTTAATTCAGAATATTTTTCTATTTTCCAATGTCTCTCTGCTGCTATTGTTCCTATCTCATTAGCATTAAAAAAATTCAAGGTTAATAAAGCAGTATGTAATCTATTTCTGGGGGTATTTTCCATCCTTCTCTGTTTGTTTAACATATCCTTTATAGTTCAATTTGATCTTTCTATAACTGCCTGACCTGTAGGATTATTTGATATACCTGTAAAATGCTTTACAATATAATAAGCAAAAAACTGTTTCATTTTCTTAGAGATATATGCTGGATCATTATCTCTCTTTATTTGTGCAGATATACCCATGATAGTCATAACTTCTAATGAATGTGTGATTACAGAATCAACCTTTTCTAAGCTCAAAGCAATTGCCCATTGAAAACCTGAATAAGTGTCAATGGTATGGTATACATATTTTAATTTTCCAAAATGTGCAAAGTGGAACACAACCTGCTACTTGACAAAGTCTCAATTTTCCATTTATAATTAATTCAGAGACTTTTCCACCCGAGTTTTTAATTTTTTGCTTGGTTTATGTAGTAAAAAGATCCATTCTAAGATAATATCTTCCCTTTGCATTAAAATTCCTGTAGAAGAAATTATGGAAGGCAATATGACTGAAATGCAATTAAGATTTGGGTTCACCCCATTCACATGTGCCTCCTGTAATTTTTCTTAAATGACAATCAATTCCTTTTCTGCTTTAGCTGTTAATTCTCTGAGACCATTTAAGTCTTTGTCACCATCTAAGGTTTTGTTTAAATGAACAAGTGTAATTCCAACATCTGGTTGTAGACTGGAAATGTCTCCTAACAATCTTTGAAAGCCATTAAAAGTTCACAATCAGTGCCTTTTGTGTTCTAATTTTCTGTAAACCTATTTTATAACCTAAGTAATTGACAGAATCTCCTCTTTGTATTTTTTCAGGAGCAATTTGTAATCCCCATTTTGGCAAATTTTTTTTAACTTCTTCAACCATTCTTTCTAAAGTATCTATGTTTAAATCAGATAGCAAAATGTCATCCATGTAATGGTAAATTATAAATTGAGGAGTTTTTTTATGTATTATTTCCAATGACTGACTTACAAAGTATTGGCATAGCGTGGAGCTATTGAGCATTTCCTGTGGAAGGACAGTCCACTGATAGCTCCTAGTAGGCTGAGAATTATTATAAGTAGGCACTGTGAAGGCAAATTTTTCTGTCCTTTGCTTGTAAAGGTATAGTGAAGAAACAATCTTTTAAGTCAATAACTATAAGAGACCATCATTTTGGTAATAGAGAAAACAGAGGAATTCCAGATTGTAGAGGGCCCGTAGGTTGAATTACCTTGTCGACAGCTCTTAGATCTGTCACCATTCTCCATTTACCAGATTTCTATTTAATAACAAACTATAGGAGAATTCCAAAAGCTGGTTGATTCTTCAATATGGTGAGCAGCTAATTCCTCCTCTACTAGCTATTCTAAAGCCTGCAATTTCTCTTCTGTTAAAGTCCACTGTTTAACCCATATTGGTTTCTTAGTTAACCATTTTAAATGTAGGGCCATTGGTACCTCTAAAGGTTTGCTAGTTTCTTTGGGTTCTTGTACAGCCTGAATGGCTAATGACCTTTGTGTATAGTACCTTATAATATCCTTCCTAGAAATACGAGTTTCTGGGACTGCAGGAATGTTAATTTGGGTATTCCACTGCTGCAACAGGTCATGACCTCATAAATTCACTGCAGTTCTAGCCACAAATGGCCTCAGCCTTCCTTTCTGTCCTTCTGGCCCTATGCATTCAACCCTTCTTGTGTTTGTTTCACTTGAGATAGGTTCCAATTCCTAGGAACTGAACATCTGTCTCTTGATAAGGCCAATTTGGATTCCAAGATTCTGAAGTAATTATACTCACATCTATACCTGTGTCTATCAAACCCACAATTACACTGCCATTTATAAGCACTCTTAGCTTTGGTCTTTGATGATTTACAGAAGTCTGACAGAATATATGTTTCCTATTTCCTGTTGGAATTTTTGATTCATCCTCTAGGTTTATTTCATCATCCAGGACAGTATGGTTTTTTACAGAAGGCTCTGTATTTTTTTAATCTTCCTAGTAAGAAATGTTCTCCACAGTGACTGGGAATGACTGGACCACTTTTGACTTGGGGGCCTGCAAGAGGCCCCCAAGTACTTTTCTGATGGTATCAATTTGCCTTGTCTGTCTTTTGTTGATCTGCATTCATGGGTCCAATGTCAGACTTTGCCACACCTTGTACATAATCCAGAAGGTTGATACCTTTTATTTTTGCCATTCCCAGAGAAAATATTATTCCTAGGAATTCCTTGTCTACAATTCCTTCTCAGATGTCCTATTCTACAACAATTAAAACATTTGGCATTTTGATGTCTCCTCATACCTTTGGAAATTGCTTCTCCTAACCAAGATTCAGTATTATAGTCAAATGTCTAAATGTTCATTGTTTGCAGGATCCATTCTTCCATTGGTTCTGATCTGACCTTTAAAGGCCCAACTATCTTTTTTCAATCTAAGTTGGCATATTCAAAAGCGAGAGAGTCAATAAGTACTCATCTAGCCTCTGGGTCTGTTACTCCTATTTGTATAGCCTTAGTTAATCTTTGTAAAAGCTCACTAAATGATTCTCTCTGGCCCTGCTTAACCATGGTATGTGATTCAATTCTTTTTCTTGTTTCTGAATCCTATCCCAATCACTTAAGGCTGTTGTGTATCATAGAGACATGTTGTGCTTGTCATATAGAGTCTGGTCTAAAATTTTGCCTTTTCTCTGAAATAACATTTCCACAGCAGTTGGGGTCCATCATACAAGACTGATGAAACTAACTGAATCCAGTTGTGTGGGTTGGCCTTAATGCTAGAAGCCCATGTCTTTACCATCTCATTAACAAATTGAGAATGCAAGCCATAAGTTATGACAGCTTGCTTAATTTCTTTTAGAACA
Source organism: Ondatra zibethicus (assembly GCA_004026605.1). Taxonomy (NCBI): domain Eukaryota; kingdom Metazoa; phylum Chordata; class Mammalia; order Rodentia; family Cricetidae; genus Ondatra; species Ondatra zibethicus. The sequence continues at coordinate 18,665 of PVIU01017479.1, forward strand.
TTCATTCCTATAGGCATCCATCTACATTCTTTGGATTCTTTTGGGCATTTAGAACTTGATGCTTTGTCAGAGTAGATTACAGGGTAGGAAGCTAAAACCCTGGGTAAGTCATCTCTGACAGCTACTGGTGATGTTGAATCCTGTCCTTGTACCTTCTTTCCCTGTTTATCTGCTCCAATCATTTTCTTAATCATTTCAAATCTTTTTACTCTTGTCTTTTGTAAAGCCTGAATCTCCTGGATTGTCTTTATTTCTAGATTTCATTGAGGCACCTAGCCTTTGGTTCTCATTCTGAGCATGTGATACCAAGGTCTGATGTTTTTCTTTTAAAGATAAAGTCTCATCCTTGGAAATTATTTAGAAGTGTGAAGATTACCTTCCTGGAGAGATACTCTATCTGCTAACCTATCAAAACTCTTTAACAGATTTTGATTGTCAAATTCAATAATATGAATTCTTTCAGATAATTTCTCAGTACCCTTTGACATGGATTGCATTTTGTCTGTCAAATTAATGAATTAATTTTTCAGGTAAATTTTAATTTTCAGTGATATTAATGATATCAGCTAGCTGTTCATTATTAGTCTGTAAAGACTGTATCATTTCTAAAAGTGCCTCATTCTTGGCTCTGTTATCAAACCATTTTCTTAAGGCTGTAATGTGAAGAAAAAAACTGAGTCCAAATATCCAACAAATTGAGATATATATATATATATATATATATATATATATGCCTTGCAGAATACAATCCGTAGTATCAGCAAAAAGGTTACTAAAATTTTCCATGGTAATGTCATCTGCCATTGTATAACTTTCATGTTTATTGACTTATTAATTAATAAAATATTTACCTGTGTTATGAGGTCCAGTAAATTGCTTTAGGTGTAATAATCTTTATTGTCCAGCAGGTGTTGTGGTTGCAGAGTCATGACCAGCGGTGGTGCAACCAGTGGTGCCATGAACAGTCCTGATCACTTTGGTTTTCCGCCTTGCTTCTGGTTAAATACTGACAAATATGCTTTGCTTGACAAATTAAAAGCAATTAAAACAATTCTGTACATGGAGCAAAGGGCCCAGAACTTAGTAGCAGGGAGCACAAGCCAGAAGCTGTGCAAGGTGCTGCATGCATTGGGGGGGGGGCAGTGTGTGCTTTTACATTTTGTGTTGTTCTGTTCTCTTTGTTTGTCTGGTCTTTAGTTTTTGATTTTCATTTTTTGGGTTTTCTATTTGTTATTTTTCTGAGAGGGAGGAAATCTGCAGTTGAGTGGATAGGGAGGTAAGGAGGACCTAGAAGGAACTAGGGGGGAAGAGGACGAATATAATGAAGATGTCTGGTTTGAACCTCTCCAGTACTTAAGCATCCGGTTACAGTCTCTGTAAGTTCATGTAAGTATGAGCTCTCTACTGTCTGGAAGATGCTGTTTCCTGGACTCATCCACCACTTCTGGGTCTTACAGGCTTTGTGCCACCTCTTCCCCTTAGATCCCTGAGCCTTGAGGAGAGGGCTTTGATAACAACAGCCCATTTGGAGCTGAGTGCTACAGACTCAGACTCTGAACATTGTCCAGTTGGGGGTCTCTGTGTTAATTCCCATCTACTGCAAGAAGAAGCTTCTCTGAGGAGTGCTGAGGGATGCTCTGACCTTCTATCTGATGGACACCAATACTAACAATTCTCTAACAATTATTATTATAATAAATGACGATAAAGCTTTTAAAAATTGCCACAGAATTAGAAAACCCCCTGAGTCATTGCATGAGGAGACCTAAGGATAGGAACATGTCTTTAAAACACTTTCTCAAAGATCCAAGGGGAGACCAAAAAGAAATCTAAGCCAACTTTAGTGAAAAGAAAGTACAGCCAGAGTCTAGAACACCAGACAGAGGTCAAGGTAGACAGCTGAGAGGTGGGGAAGGAGGTACAATGACATTGTCACATTGAGCCTTTGTTCACTGAGGCAAGAAGTGGGCATGAAAACTTCATCTTGTCCAGAGTGACATGAGTTTGGGGTGGAGAAACTATATTCTGCTGTCTTTGATCAACCTAGAAAAAACAATTAATTTCATTCTATCACTTTTTATTTTAGCTCTATAAACAGTCAAAGACTGTCTTTTGTGCTCCAAATCAGGGTGGATACGTGAGATAACATATAGCTAACTGAATTCACTATTGTTGACTTTACCCCCTATGTTTTGTTTGTTTGGGCCTAAAATGAATAAGTAATATATTCTCTCAGTTTATCTTTTGTGGCTAATATGAGAACGTAATATCATCTTTTAGTTTAACTAGGCAGTGTCAAGTGGCTTGCTGAAAAGATACATTTGGAAGGGTCTTGCTGTGTAGACCTGGACAGTCTTGAACCCACAGAGATCCACCCACTTTCACTTCTCTAGGATGAGACAGAGGATGTGCCACCACTGCCCTGCTAGCATTCCAAAATTTTAAGTTGCTATATTGAGAATCTGCCTCTTCTTCAAATTCCATAACTCCTTATCTATCCTAATAAATTTCCAAGGGATTAAAAGTGCAGGGAAAGGAAGACCTTGTTAATTTTCCTAAGCATTTTTATGCTGTCGTACCTCACCTAGCACCAACATGGCAGAAGTGGAAAATCTCGTACCATGAAAACTTTATTTAGTTTTCGATATATGAAATATATTGTATAAAACCGCATTCAGGCTATCTGTGAAATATTTATATAAACCAAATGAATTTTGGATTTTGACTTGGGTTCCGTTCCTGTGGTATCTCATTATGTATAGCCAAATATCCCAATAACTGAAGTCAAAACTACTGCTGATCTCAGGCATCTAGAGCAAGGGATATTCAGCCTGCAATACTAGTTTTACTTCTGTCTTCTCAAGAAAAGACATAACCAAACTCTTGGGGAATATAACCTCTTCCTTAAAAAAAAAGGTGGGGATCCAGGCAGTGGCACTCAGGAGGCAGAGGCAGGTGAATGTCTGTGAGTTCGAGGCCAATCTGGTCTACAAAGTGAGTTCCAGGATAGCCAAGACTACACAGAAAAACCCTGTCTCAAAAAACATAACAGAAGCAAACAAAAAAAAATGGTTACACTTCTATTTATTGACTTTGGGGGGAGACAGGGCATCCGTGTATGCAGTGTGCAGGTGTGTATGGAGGTCAGGGAACAGCTTGCTGGAGTCAGTTCCCTTTCCACCACATGGATTCCAGGGATTGACTCAGTCTGCTTAGCAGCAGGTGTCTTTACCCACTGAGTCCTCTTGCAGACCCCATAACCTCTTCTTACCTGGGTTAAACCTCCTGGAATAGTCTAAGCAAGATTCTGGGTTATCTGGAGGACTGGCTGGCCAAGCTTACCAAGCAATAGGTATCACTGGTTTCTTACTTCCTTTTCAGAATCACAGGTTCAGCAATCTTGGAGACACAATAAGAAAACTATTTGAGAAGAATTTCAAAAGAATTTTTTCAATCAACAAAACAAGCAAACAACTTCAATCATGTAAGCAAACCATTTTGTTTACATAGTGTTTCTCTGTTCTCTCCACTACCCATTATTAGCATTCAGGCATTATGCTGGCATGCCCTCTGTCACCTGGCAGGATGTGCTTGCCAGTAATCAGGCAGTACTCTGAACTGCTCAGGGTCCTGACAATCAGATACACATCAGATATGTTGCTACAGCTACACCCCCTTTAAAAGGAGGGGCTTTGTCACCTGCCTTCTGTCTCTGCCTCTCTCTGTATCTCTCCATGTATGTCTCTCTGTGTCTGACTCTGCTTCTCTGCCTCTCTGCCTGTGTCTCTCTGCCTCTCTATATATCTCTCTCTTCCCATAAGACTGCTCCACACTCCCTTTCTCTCTCTCTTCACTCCCCCTCTCCCCGCCAAAAAAAACTCTCCACTCTCCACACAAGCACTGTTTGCAAGGTGTGTGCCTCTCTTTCTCACCCACTGTGGGTCCTCTTGGCTCCAACCAGTCAAGGTCTCTCTTGCACCATTTTACAACATTGGTTCTGAGACTCGGCAGGCCCCTCCCAGCACCCTGAGGCATGATGGGACCCTGGACCAAGTTCATCTACAACAGCCTTGCTTCTCCAATTAATGGACTGCTGGACCCCTCCAACCAACACTGACATGATTGGTGACCCCCCCCTTCTCTGACCATGTTCCCACGAATCAGGATCCTTCTCTTGACTGTGGTTTCTCACATTTTGGCTCCATCCCAGTACTGGGTAACCATGTGTCTCAGAGGCTCAGGATGGCCCCCGCCCTCACCCACTATTACTTTTGTATGCTGATAAAATATATGTTCGATTTGTTACAACATACTGTGCATCTGGTCTAAAATATAATCTATATGGTGATAAAAGTTTGAGGCACCATGCCCTCTTTTAAGGAAGCAGCAGGAGGGAGGAGGGGGGAAGCGGGAGGGGACTGGGAGAAGGGGAGGAAATGTAATTTTTTTGAATGGAAAAAATAAAAGAATATGGAAAAAAAGTTTGAGGTTATGAAGATCTATTCAGAGTAACAAAACCTAACATGAAGATTTACACATAAGTTTTATATATATATATCTTTGCCAAATATTCAACACCAAACTTCTAGAGAATTTAAATAAGCGGCAACATTAGTTTGATAAATAAGGTATTTGATAAATAAGATATATATTCTATACTGAAATGACTGATCCCCAAGAGGGTCCCTTTCCTAGAGTAGGGCACTTGGGCAGAGGTCCCCAGGCCTGTCAAGGGCAGTACTGGCCTCTGTGCTCCCTCAGTCCTGCTCATGGGCCACACCCCAACTCGCAAGACCTCTTTTCTCCTGTTTCCTTTTGGCCCTGGCAATCTCTCCCTTATCGCTTTTCCTTGCTTTCTCAGGAGATAGTTTTAGTTTGGTACAAACTTGTTTTTACTGACAGAATGGCTATTTTGGTATCTTTACTAAACCCATGATCTGTGATTTAAAATCATTATTTTTAAGGTTAACCTGACAGAAATGTGCTGTATAGTCCTATATTATAGAGGTGCAGACCTATTATAGTCTGTTAAGGAATACAAGTTCATGGCCGTCTTATAAAAGAGCAAGTTCTTTAATTGCAGTCATCCTAAGTACTGATGAAATTAGTTACAGAGATAAACCCTACCTAGTCCCCTATATGTTTTCAGAGTTAAGCTTAAAACAAGTTAACTAGAAACAAAATTCGTCTATTGAGATATACATAATAGACAGTCTTCAAACGCCCAGAGGTCTGAGAACATAGCATTTAAAATGTTTAATTAAAAAGCTTTGCATAACAGAGAGACGTGCCCAGCAATCCCAGGTCCAACCAAGATACTGATGCCCCAGATCAGTAGGAAGCAGTCTCAAGAACTCGGCGGCACCTTCATTCCCCTAACTTGCCACTCCTAACTTCTCATCTTTTGATAATAAATGAAAGGGAGTAATGTTAGCATTCGGGCATCATGCTGGTCTGTCCCCCATCGCCTGGAAGGATGTGCTTGCCAGCAATCGGGCAGTACTCTGAGTTGCTCAGGGTCCTGACAGCATCATCAGCTACATTGTTACAGAAACACACTTCTTTAGAAGATGGAGCTCTGCTGCCTGCCTTCTCTCTTTCTCTCTGCTTCTCTGTCTCTTGATGTCTGTCTCTCTGCCTCTCTATCTCTGCATTTCTGTATCTCTCTCTTTTCCCATGAGGCTGGTCTGTGCTCCCTTTCTCTCTCCTTTCTACCCCCCTCAATTAAACTCTCCACACGAGTACTGTCTGCATAGCAAGTCTCTCTCACCCACTGTGGGGCCCCTTGGCTCTAACCAACCAAGGTCTCTTGCAGGCACTTTATAACACCCATCCCTCCAGCCTTCAGAAAACCTACCCTCCCTTCTGCCCTTCTGTGTAAATGCCCTGCCACACTTCTCCTTCTGACTTTCTGTATTGTTCTTCCTGTTCAATTATCTTCCTAAGTAAAACTCAACATTTGCAATGCACATCACAATGGTGAACTGTCAGGTGCTAAGGGAGCCCAGTGAGAAAGTAACTCTGGAAACAGGATTGTGCCCCTCCCCCATTGTAAACCCAAGTATGTTTGTCTCCAAATGTCCTCCAAATCATCTTTTCTAAGGATGGCCTGGCTGCTTGAACCCAGTGACTAGGTGGAGAATACAACAAAACAGGCCAGGAGTCAACACACTGTCCTTGGAAACAGCTAAAAGGTGAAACATGTCTAACATAAATTAAAATTGTTCAGCTCGTAATGTAAAATGGGAACAAGAAGTCAGAAGTCCAACCCTGAGAGCTCAGTCATAGAGAGAAAACTCAAATGGGAACTGTGGCTGACTGCTCGGCTTCCATAGACAGTTTCTGCTGACTGCTATGAGCATCCGATTTGATGATGTTATCTCTCATTGCTGTTTGTTCTTCAACCTGGAAGCCTCACCAAATGCTAACTCTGGTCTGTCCTGGACTCCACTGGAAACTCCAGAGCCCCCACCCCCACCACCTCTACAGACCGTCCCCAGTCAGTTCCCCCTGGATATTCCAAGTACATCATGAGCGATGTTTTATTGTTTTTTTCTTTACTCTTTTACTTTGGCTTGTTACATACTTAATAAACTCATTCAAAACTTAAAGTATGGCGATCCTTATTGTTTCTCAGGATTGAGCAGAACATGACAGGGTGGGTCAACAGTCTCCACAAGATGCTATTTCTATTTGAAAGTCGTGACTCCCATAAAAAGTGAAAGAGAGTAGGACCAGACAATGGATGGAGTGACGATTCCCCACACAGGCACCTGGCCTCTGCTCAGAATGGTAGAATAAAGGAACAAATGTCATTTATGTCTAAAACTGTGGTTTACAGGGGGAGCATGTCAGGAGTGGAGCACTCCAGGTACTTTCTACTTTCTCCTCTGCTTTTTCTTTACAAAGAGTGTTCACTGCTCAAAGTCATTAATAGCTGCTAGTATGTGTGTATATATATATATATATTTGTACACATATACATATATGTGTGTATGTATATATAAAACTATATATAGTTGTAGATGTATACATATATGTATATATGTATGCTATATTATATGTGTGTTTATAATATATATAATACATATTGTTAGTATATAGTTGTAGATGTATACATATGTGTATGTGTATATGTATGTATATATGTATACATATACATTATGTATATATGTATTATACATATATCTATATACACACATACATGTATAGTTGTAGACCCAAGGGTCCAAAACAACCCAAGCAGACACAAGAGGTCACACAAAGCAAGATTTTATTAGTGGGCAGCACAGTAGAAGACCAGAAGTCCAGTCAGGGACAACAGTAGAGACTGGGAAGCTGACTGCATCCCCAAACATTCATGTCAGCAAATGTTTAAGCACAAAAACCACAATCATCTCTGCCAGGTTGCAGTTATATTTTCCACCAATCAGGCTTCAGAGATTAGGGACTTTCCTAGGAGCCTTGTTCTTTTGCTAGACTTATCTTGTTCTCATTGGTTGGTTCACTCAAGTGTGGCAGGGCAGCTTGCCCACCATTCATGCCTCAGCTTGCCAACCAGGCTGTCAGTTACCCAGGGAGGTCTTGGGAACCTAAACTTTATTTGTTTCTGAATAAAATCCCTTTATTCTTTACTACTTGCTTATGCTTCTTTGATCCTTTGAACAGCATGCATGGAAACACCTGAATTCGACAGAGACTCCCAGCAATATCACTTTGTAGCCCAGGCTGGCCTTCTGCCTCATCCTCATAGTATTCACAAATACATTCAGCTAAGGAACATTCAGGATATTCCAAGAACTCTATACAAAAAATGAGGATAAATGTCAAATATATATTTTATTATTCTTCAGACAGGCATGGTAATGTGAAAGAGAAGAATCAAAATTGAAAGACCCCAACCGATTTTTCATAACGAACTGAATGAGTTGGGTAATGGAAAACTACTAAGCGTGATAAACCGGTTTGACCGTTGCACTCCAGCAGATTCTTCCCCCCATGCTGGGCAGGAGGGCTAGCAATTATCAGGACCAGTTACAGTCTTCTAGGCAGATGGTTATCAGAACAGTCATAGTGAATGATTACCAAACTGCAAACTGAGTCACAATGGAACAAGCAGGATGTCACATGTCATGTAGCCAGCAGGATGTCACGTACTTGAGTTTTTGGAAATAGGCTGAACTATGCTAATTTCATTCTGGGTTGAACTCTGGTTTGAATATCTAGACCAATCCCAATTGTACCCGTACCCCATATTATAATTCATGTAAAACTTCTAATTTTGTCTATAAAAGCTTGCTTGCCTGGATGCTCGGGGTGCTTAGCTATCCCAAAGCTGGGCACCCGCTTGTGCAATCATGAAATAAACCTCGTGCTTTTGCATCTGACGGCCTGGTTATTGAGCCTGGGGCCTCCTTGGTGACAAGACCATTTTGAGGGTCTTTCAAAAATAAAACTTGTAAGTACCCCATTTTGACTCTGAAGTCAGCCCATGAGGATGGAAACCCAGGTTCTCCAGGGCTGGCTGTGTCCTTGGGTAATACTATTGTTCCTGCCCTCATCTCATCTGTATCATGAAGATACTAGATGCAGGTTGCTCATGGGATGGTAGACTTCATATTAACCATGCATTGATAAAATACTTGGCTACTATATGTAATCCACAAAAATAATAAACGAAAACTTGAAAATTGACACAAGTGTTCTTCAACAAGTCAAGATTCATAACCACCCAGAGAGACTTCTTTTATACAGATTAGATAAATGGGGACATCACTGATGAAATTCATAGTGATGCAGAAAGGGACAGGATGACTGGGATGCTGAGCAGACAAACAGCCCAGGAACCAGCAATGTTTGGGCATTGACACCAGAAACACCTGGAATTTCTTGTTAAAGGGCCTGATGATCAGCTACAAGCTGTTAAAAAAGAGATAACAAAATGAAAAAAAAAACTTTTTGTAACTCTTCATGCCAGTAGCCAGGAACTCCCCCCAGTACACACATGACAGTAGAATTACCTTGGATTGCTCTAATGTGTCAGCCAATGAACCCTCTACACATATACCAAAGGAGAGGTGGTTAATCCAAAGGTACTACTGGAAACTGGGGGCACGGGAGGCTGGAAATCTGAGAAAATCATGGCCAAGGGAGGGAACCAACCCAAGGAACATCCAGGGTGCTCCACTGCTCCCCAGTGGAGTGAGGCAGTAACTTCAAGCCAGTATGAAGGGTGAAGAGCCAGCATCTAAGATCTTTGAGTCTACTAGAACAGAATCACTATTTCCTTTGCCCTGTGCTGTGCAGGCAAAGCAGAGTTGGACATTATTCTAGAACAGAAGATGTCTACTCCACCCTACTGGACAGTCAACAACAATGACAGAGACTAAAGCTGTCAGCCATCCTTCCTGAATTCAGGGGTGAGGTGTTTGCTGCCAGGTTGCAGAACCCAGCTGTGTGCTCTCACTCTGCTGATTGAGAGGTCCATAGAGCTGCTGCAGGGCCTGCCTGTCCTGAGCTGAGAGGTCAAGGACTCTCAGGAATGACCCTTGGCCTGAAATTCCCATCATCACTCCTCAGTGTTAGCTGCACTATACATCAGGAGCAGAGGAGATGGGACTCTGTAATTCAATGGTTCTCAACCTGTGGGTCATGACGTATTTGTGGGGGGTCAAGTGACCCTTTAACAGGGGTCACCTAGCAGTTATCCTACATATCAAATATTTTACATTATAATTTCATAACAGAGTAAATTGCATCTTTGAAAATAGCAACAAAATAATTTTATGGTTGGGGGTCACCACATCATGAGGAACTGTATTAAAGGATCACAGCATGATGAAGGTTGAGAACCAGTGCTCTAGTTGTTCCCATGGAACACAGCTGTGGGAATGGCCCTGTAGGCTTCCCAATACCCTGGACCCCAAGAACTATTTGTTCAAGTCCTCCAGTCTGCTTGGTAGACCGTCATTTCTTACCTAGTTTTGTGCTCAGAGATAGACAGCAGCAGCCAGAGGGAAGGTAAGAAGACCAGGCAAATACCATGACAGGCTCCTAATAACTCAGCTAAGAACTAGTCCTCAGTTCCTGCCTCTTGAAATTGTGTAGACAGTTTCAGGGAAAGCCACAAACAAAGGGCAATTATCATCAATGTCCCCAAGAGCAAGACAATACCATGTACCAGGCCTCAGCCAACCCAACAGTATTTCAAGGCAAAAATCAAGTAAGGACAGAAGCTGGGACTTGTCCAGACTTCCCCAAAATGGAAAACTATAGCCCTAGCTGGCCTCTGCTAGTCCTAACCAATTAGAAACTTACTAATATGATTGTAACTCACATAAGCCAGTCCTCAATAGGAAGACCTAATTGTTTCTGGAATTCTTTTAGCAGTGTGTAAAAGGAGCCTGTGACCTTCTCTTGGGGTGTTTGTGTTAGATATGTAGCCCCAGCATGCCAAAACTCTTTCTCTAAAGATTATAAAACACTCTTTCTGATTGTCTATGTGTCTTTTGTGGTACTTCTCAAGGACCCTATTATCTGGGGCATTGGCCCGAAAGTCCCCCTAAAACTCTCAACATGTTGAGCACTGGGAAAACTGGCTGGTAAGTGAGCACTCTGTTTGGTCTCTCATTGTCACTGTTCTTTTCCATGTGTTCATATCTCTGGGAAGGTCAAGCTAACAATCTGGAGGCCTGAGTGTTCCAGGTGGATGACACTCGTGCCATGTGAGTTGAGAGGTGTCTCTGATCCATCTGTAAGGGACTGGGTCCCTCTGGTTGTGGTTGGACAGGGCAGGTCGCTCCTACATAGTGGAGCTTGGTTACAGTGAGATAAGCCCTCATCAAGGTTCTGGGTTCTGTTTCGCACGCTGTGGTACCTGTACCTGGTTGTCTATGTCACTGTTATCTGCTTCTGTCTATTAACCTCCTGTATTTTCATAGAAGGGATGAGGCAAACAACCTCCAATGATTTATTGAATCATATCCTGTGATAGCTCACAAGTGACTCAGTTTCTATCTGGAGTCCATTCTGGCTTTAAAGTCACTTGAGTTCAAGCTTGACTGATCTGCCTGCATCCTTTAAGGCTGCCAGAAAGTTCTGATTAAGTCCATAGGAAAAAACATTTTTACACATGGGGAAAAAATACATTATCTGCTAAGATACAGGCTAGTAAATGCCAGCTGAGGGCACATCCAGATAGAAGAAAAACTGCTTGCTCAAGGACAGGAATCTGACTGTCTATGCTGTGCTTTGTTCTGCCTTTTTATATAAGCGGACTCTGAAATAAACTTGGAGCTGTCCAGAGTAAGCTCGCAGTTCCCCAAATCCATCCTGTGTGCTCTGTCACGATTACTCTCAATCTGCCATTTCTTTAGCCTCAGTGCCCCCTTCCAGGTACCCTGGCTGACTTTGTTGGAGCAGGTTCTGACAAGTGGTGCCCAGCCCTGCAGTGTATGTGGGGGAGCTTTGCTAGGACACCATGGGTTAAAAGAGCACACCTGGAAAAGCAGAACTGCAGTGAACTTATTCTGGAGTCACGCAGGTGTACAGATAAAAGTTTTCACTTGGCTGGCAGATACATCCAAGCATCAATTGCTGACAACAACCAGCTCCAAATGACTATGAGTCCTGAATTTGTTGAAAGCTAATACAGACCAATCCAGCCAATATAAATGCTGTATTTTTAGCTGGTCAATGAACCAGATGCTTCTAAGTTCCCTCATTGTCTTTGGCTAACATTCTACCCATGCAGGGCCCTGAGAATGATATCCTAACTTCACCAAAAAGAGAATATGTCATACTTTCCCCCCTCTTGAAGTGTTAGATTATAAGGGAATTTCTTATCACAAAAAACATGAGATAAAATACTAATCAGTCCCCATTCTCATTTCCTAGTTGATGCCTTGAATAAAATAATGATTTCTGTCTGAGTATGCACTACTCAAGGACAGGGAATTATAAATAGGGCACATAGGAGTTTTTAAACTCAATTATAAAAAATAAAAAAGGAGGAATTATACCCTCAGTCACCATATATGCATTTTATTTTAAATTTGTAAAATGTGGATGTATGTGAACAATCTACTATGGATAGATTTTGGCATGAAAACACAATCACATAATTTGCTTAGGTCTAATAGAAAGATCCATCTGCTTGTTTATGAACAGAGTCCCAACACTGTTTTGATACGGGGAGAGGGCATGTTTGTATTTTTTTTCACAGGATGAAAATTAAGCTCGTTGGTTGCCAGAATGATTGGTTCAATGTGGAGCAGAAAGATGCTGATCCTGATGTTGCTGATGATAATCCAGAAAAGCCAAAGTGAGACTTATTGTGCCTGTGTTTCTGATCCACCAATTTTATATGCTGCAGTTTGGGAAGGAAAAAAAATATGGTCACAATCAACGATACACGCCTTTTAGATTGACATGCCACACAAGAGTTCCTGTACTCAAAATTTTTCTTATATTGGGTATGGCAAAGGAATTCCTGTATGTTTTGAATAATAATAATAATAATGTCTTAGAAAGATGTCTTGGAGTGTTTCCAAAACAAATAATGGGACATGATAAGCAATGTAGGTATTATGTCAAGTTATTGGTCCCTCAAGGTAATTGGGTAAATGATACTTCATCCCCTCAACAATTTCCTCCATGCACAAAGTAGTTGCAAGAGTCTAATAGAACTCTGTTGTGGATATGATGTACTGGCATTATTCTATTAAAGTAGAACATCACAGGGACATCGCAGTACATTCTTGACTCGTCTGAAAATTAAGATGATTATAGTGACTTTTATCCTTTGTCTAGAGCAGAATCTTGGGACCAAGGACTGTCAGCTAGAATTTGGCATTCCAGTAGGAAATTTTCATGGACTTATGTTTGGAAACTTGCTGTCACTATGGACACAGTGGCAGGACAATCCAGGTCTTCAAAACTTGTTTGCCCCCAAAAGGAACTGTTTTAGTTTGTGTGAAAATGGCTTATGTTCTTTTTGTGGTGGAGGTAAAAATCTCTATACATGGTTTTGGATTTAATGTATCATGTCCTGATTGTATTTTGACTAATTGTATTTCTCAAGTGCATGATCATACCCATGTATTGGTGTTTAAACAATCTTCTTTTGTACTGTTGCCAGCGCACATGAATGATCCGTGGTTTAATGTCAAAAGGTTACAAGTAATTGAAGAAATCAAGAAAACTTTAGTAAACGTAAATGTGGTGTTGGATAAGTTACAGCAGGAATTTCAGCTTTTGTTATGCTTACTACAACTGCAGTTGCTTTAGTGGCTTTGTTTCAGTCTATTCAAAATGCAGGGTTTGTTAATCAATTATCTACGAATATTTCTATGACACTAGAAACACAAGAAGACACAGATGTAAAAATGGAACATAAATTGAATACCTTGCATGATGTGGTATTATCTTTAGGGGATGAGCTCCAAAGCCTGAAAACCAGAGTATGATTGAAATGCCATGCTAATTATGAATGGATTTGTGATACATCTTCTGTGTATAATGAAAGTGCTGTTGAATGGGACAGAGTTAAAAGACATCTTAAAGGAATTTGGCATGATTCTAATTAATCCTTACATTTCACTAAATTACAACAAGAAATTATGGAAAAGAATAAGGCTTAATTAGACTTTAATGCAGCAAAAGCAACTGAAGATATTTTGGAACAATTTTAAAAGACCGTTGATCATGGTCAGCATTTATTTCACTTCTTAGCAGTATTGAAGTTACTGGAGTTTGTGTTCTGTTGGACATAATTTGTTTATATATATGGATCTATTGTTATTAAGCTGATTAGGTGGGCTCAGAACTTCACAAAGTAAAACTCTGCACACTTGCCTAAACATGTAATACCAGATCCAGGCACTCAAAGACATGTAAGGATTCTTTGCCTCCTTTCAATCTAAGACAGAATATGAATGACAGAATTCAAGGTTCCATAATGGGTAAGACTGGAGTGTGATAAAGTATGCCTAAGACAGACACAGTAATATGAGAGATTCTGTGAAATTTTTTTGCGTATTTTTTAATTGATTTTATTGAGCTATACATTTTTCTCTGCTCCCCTCCTTTTATTTCCTCTCCCCTTAAGCCCTCTCCCATGGTCCCCATGCTCCCAGTTTACTCAGGAGATCTCGCATTTTTCTATTTCCCATGCAGATTAGTTCAGTGTATATCTTAGAGTCCTCATTGTTGTCTGGGTTCTCTAAGATTGTGATTTGTAGGCTGGTTTTCTTTGCTTTATGTCTAAAAACCACTTATGAGTGAGTACATATGATAATTGTCTAGCTCTGGGTTACCTTACTCAATATGATGCTTTCTGGCTCCATCCATTTGCCTGCTTCAAGCTGTCATTATTTTTTTCTACTATGTAGTACTCCATTGTGTAAATGTACCACATTTTCCTTATCCATTCTTCAGTTGAAGAGCAATTCTGGTTATGACAAACAATGCTGCTATGAACATAGTTGAGCACATGTCCTTGTGATATGATTGAGCATCCTTTGGGTATATACCCAAAAGTGATATTGCTGTGTCTTGAGATAGATTGTTTCCTGATTTTCTGAGAAATCGCCATACTGATATGCAAAGGGGATGGACAAGTTTGCACTACCACCACCAACAGAGGAGTGCTCCCTTTGCCCCACAGCCTCTTCAGCATAAGCTGTCATCAGTATTTTTGATCCTGGCCATTCTTACAGGTATAAGATAGAATCTCAGAGTTGTTTTGATTTGCATTTCTCTGATGACTAAGGATGCTAATCATTTCCTTAAGTGTCTTTTAGATTCCTCTGTTGAGAGTTCTCTATTTAAGTATGTACCCCAAATTTCTGTTGAATTATTTGTTATTTTGATGACAAATTTCTTGAGTTCTTTGTATATTTTAGAGATCAGCCTTCTGTCCAATGTGGGGTTGGTCAAGAACTTTTCCCATTCTTTAGGCTACCATTTTGTCTTGATAACCACATCCTTTGTTTTACAGAAGCTTTTCAGTTTCAGGATGTCCCATTTATTAATTGTTTCCCTCAGTGTCTGTGCTACTGGGGTTATATTTAGGAAGTGTTCTCCTGTGCCAATGTGTTCAAGTGTACTTTCTAATTTCTCATCTCTGAGTTTCAGTGTGGTTGGCTTTATGTTGAGGTCTTTGATCCATTTTGACTTGAGTTTTGTGCACAGTGATACATATGGATTTATTTTCATTCTTCTACATGTTGATATCCAGTTATGCCAGCACCATTTGCTAAATATGCTTTCATTTTTTTCATTTTAAATTTTTTGCTTCTTTGGCAAAAATCAGGTATTTGTAGGTGTGTTGACTAACATCTGGGTCTTTGATTTGATTCCATTGGTCCTCCTGTCTGTTTTTACGCCAATACCAGGCTGTTTTCAGTACTGCAGCTCTGGAGTAGAGTTTGAAGTCAGGGATTGTGATGCCTCCAGAAGTTCCTTTAAGGTACAGGATTGTTTTGGCTATCCTGAGTTATTTGCTTTTCCATATGAAATTGAGTATTTTTCTTTCGAGGTCTATGAAGAATTTTGCTGGGATTTTGATGGGCATTGCATTGAATCTGTAGATTGCTTTTGGGAAGATTACCATTCGTACTATGTTAATTCTACCTACCCAAGAGGTTGGAAGATCTTTCCATTTTCTGGTATCTTTTTCAATTTCTTTCTTCAAAGATTTAAAGTTCTTGTCATACAGGTTTTCCACTTGTTTGGTTAGAGTTACTCCAAGATATTTTATGCTATTTGTGTCTATTATGAAGAGTGGTGTTTCTCTGATTTCTTTCTCAACCCATTTATCATCTGTGTAAAGGAGTGCTACTGAATTTTTTTGAGTTAATCTTGTATCCTGCTACATTACTGAAAGTATGACTTGTAAAAATTTCTTGGTAGAATTTTTGGGGTTGTTTATGTAAACTATCACATCATCAGCAAATAGTGAGAGCTTGACTTCTTCTTTTCCTATTTGTATCCCCTTGATATCCTTTTGTTGTCTTATTGCTATAGCTAAAACCTCAAGAGCTTTATCGATAGATATGGAGAGAGTGGACAACTTTGTCTTGTTTCTGACTTCAGTGGAATAGCTGTGAGTTTCTCTCCATTTATTTTGATGCTTGCTGTTGGCTTTCTGTATATTATTTTGTTTATTATTTGATTTATTATTATTGTTAAACTTTATTATTATTAGTTATGCTCTTTGTATCCCTGCTCTCTCCAGGCCTTTATCATGAAGGGATGTTGTATTTTGTCAAAAGCTTTTTCAGCATCTAATGAGATGACTATGTTTTCTTTTTATTTTTCAGTTTGTTTATATTGGATTATATTGATAGATTTTTGTATGTTGAACCAGCCCTACATCTCTGGGATGAAGCCAACTTGATCATGGTGGATGATTTTTCTGATGTGTTCTTGAACTCAATTTGCCAGTATTTTATTGAGTATTGTTCAATCAATGTTCATGAGTGAGACTGATCTATAATTCTCTTTCTAGGTAATGTCTTTATGTGATTTGAGAATCAAGGGAATTTTAGCCTCATAAAAAAGTTTAACAATTTTCCTTCTGTTTCTATTGTGTGGAATAATTTGAGGAGTATTGTTATTAGTTCTTCTTTGAAAATCTTGTAGAATTCTGAGCTGAAACTATCTGGTCCTGGGCTTTTTTGGTTGGGAAATTTTTGATGACTGTTTCTATTTCTTCAGCAGTTATATGCCTGTTTAATTTGCTTATCTGGTCCTGATTTAATTTTGGTAAGTGATATTTATCCAGAAGTTGTCCATTTTCTTTAAGGTTTCCAATTTTGTGGAGTACAGGCTTTTGAAATATGACCTAATGATTCTCTAGATTTCCTCCATGTCTGTTGTTATGTCCCCCTTTTCATTTCTGATTTTGCTAATTTAGATATTCTCTCTCTGCCTTTTGGTTAGTTTGGATAAAGGTTTGCCTATTTTGTTGATTTTCTCGAAGAACCAACACTTTATCTCTCATTTTTTGTATTGTTTTCTTTGTTTCTATTTTGTTGATTTCAGCTCTCAATTTGATTATTTCCCGCTGTCTAGTTCTCCTGAGTGAGTTTGCATCTTTCTATTCTGAAGTTATCAAATGTTTTGTTAATTCACTAGTGTGGGATTTTTCCCAGCTTCTTTATGTTGACATTTAGTGCTATGAACATTCCTTTTAACACTGCTTTCATTATGCCCCATAAGTTTGGGAACATTGTGTGGCCATGTTCATTGAATTTTAGGAAATCTTTAATTTCTTCTTTGACCCACTGATGTTTCAGGTGAGCGTTGTTTAATTTCCATGTGTTTTGGGGCTTTGTGAAATTAGTTTTGCTGTTGAATTATAATTTTAAACCATGGTTATCCGATAAGATCATGGGGTTATTCCAATATTTTGTATTTGTTGAGGTTTGTTTTGCTACCAAGTATATGGTCAGTTTTAGAGAAGGTTCCATGAGGTGGTGAAATAAGGTATATTCTTTTATGTTTGGATGGAATGTTTTATAGATGTCTGTTAAATCCATTTAAGACAAAACATCTGTTAGTGCCCTTATTTCTCTTTTAATTTTTTGTCTGACAGAACTGTCCAGTGGTAAGAGTGCAGTGTTGAAGTCTCCCACTATTAGTGTGTGTGTGTGTGTGTGTGTGTGTGTGTTTTGTTGTTGTTTTGGTTTAGTTTTTTGAGACAGCATTTCTCTGTAGCTTTGGAACCTGTCCTGAAACTAGCTCTTGTAGACCAGCTTGGCCTCGAACTCACAGAGATTCGCCTGCCTCTGCCTCCCAAGTGCTGGGATTAAAGGTATGTGCCACAACCGCCTGACTTAGTGTATGGATTTTAATGTGTGATTTAAGCTTTAGAAGTGTTTCTTTTACATATGAGGGTACCCATGTATTTAGGGCATAGAAGTTCAGTATTGAGATTTCTTCTTTATGGATTTTTCCTGTAACTAATATGAAATGTCCTTCTTTATCTCTTTTGATTGATCTTAGTTTGAAGACTATTTTGTTACATATTAGGATAGCTACACCAGCTTGTTTCTTAGGTCCATTTGATTGGAAAACTTTTTCCCAACCCTTTACTCTGAGGCGATATCTGTCTTTGAGTTTGAGGTGTGTGTTGCAGGGAACCACTTGTTCGTACCAGCAACCCAGAACTGAAATAATCACACAGAAACGGTATTATTTAAATCACTGCTTGCCCCATTAGCTCTAGCTTCTTATTGGCTAACTCTTATATTAATTTAACTCATTTCTATTAATCTGTATATAGCCACATGGCAGTGGCTTACTGGCAAAGATTTGGCATGTCTTACTCTGGCCACGGCTCCATGGCATCTCTCTGACTCTGCTTTCTTCCTCCCAGGGTTCAGTTCCGTCTTCTCTGCCTACCTAAGTTCTGCCCTATCAACAGGCCAAGGCAGTTTCTTTATTCATTAATGAAAGCAACACATAGACAGAAGGACCTCCTACACCAGCTGTGTTTCTTGTATGCAGCAGAAGGATGGATTCTGTTTTTGTATCCAGTCTGTTAGCCTGTGTCTCTTTATAGGTGAGTTGAGTCCATTTTTAATTAAGGGATATCAATGACCAGCAATTGTTATCTCCTGTTATTTTAGTTTTTGCTGTTGGTGATATTATTTTGTATGTTTTTTCCCTTCTTTGGGATTTACTGCTGTGAGATCATCTATTGTCTGTGTTTTTGTTGATGTAGGCAACTTCCTTAGGTTGGAGTTTTCCTTCTAGTACTTTGTGTAGGGCTGGGTTTGTGGCTAGGTATTGGTTAACTCTGGTTCTGTCATGGAATGTCTTGTTTTGTCCTTCTTTGGTGATTGAAAGTTTTGCTTGGTATAGTAGTCTGAGTTGGTATTCATGGTCTCTTAATGTCTGCATAACACTTGACAAGGAGGACCTTTGGCTTTCATTGTTTCCATTGAGAAGTCAGGTGTAATTCTGATAGGTCTGCCTTCATATGTTACTTGGACTTTTTCCTGTGCAGCTCTTAATATTCTTTCTTTATTCTGTATGTTTAGTGATTTGATTATTATGTGTCAAGGGGACTTTTTTTTTTGATCCAGTCTATTTGGTGTTCTGTAAGATTCTTGTATCTTCATACCATATCTTTGTTTACATTGGGAAAGTTTTCTTCTATGATTTTGTTAAATATATTTTCTGTGCTTTTGAGTTGGAATTCTTCTCCTTCTTCTATTCCTATTATCATTAGGTTTGGTCTTTTCATGGTGTCCTGTATTTCATGAACATTTTGTGTTAAGCTTTTATTAGATTTAATGTATTCTTTGACCAATGTGTCTATTTGCTCTATTGTATCTTCAGTGCTTGAAGTCCTTCTTCCCTCTCTTGTATTCTGCTGTTTATACTTGCATTTGTGGTTCCTGATCATTTTCTCATGATTTCTGTTTCTATAATTGCCTCAGATTATGTTTTCTTTATTGTCTCTATTTTGGTTTTCAAGTCTTGAATAGTTTCTTACAAAGTTTGATTGCTTTTTCTTGGTTTTCATTAAGGGATTTGTTGATGTCTTCCATTTTTTTGATTATCTTTTCCTTCATTTCTTTGAGGGAATTTTTCATTTCCTCTTTGAGGGCCTAAAACTCTCCTAAACTTATTTTTTAGGTTTTTTTTTCTGTTTCAACTATATTTGGTTGCTCAAGTCTTGCTGTTTGGGGCCACTAGTTGTTACTGCTATCGTGTTGCTCTTTGTGGTGTTGCATGTGTTCTTACCTTGTCTACCCATCTTTCCCTCTGTTTGGTGTCGTTGGAGATCAATCTTCCAGGTGCCAGTGGATCCAAGGCTCAGATGGTTGCTCCTCATGGTGCAGTCAGGGCCACAGTTCCACTACCTTGTCAGTCACTCCATGTTCCTGGAGGTCGCTTGGCACTCCCAGGGTTCGCTCTGCTATACCAGGGGTTGTTCTGGCCTGCTCCCATAGAGATTGCTTGCTTGGGGCTCTTTCTGCTGTGTTTGCTGCCTGGGGCTTGCTCTAGCAGAAGTCCTGGCTCAGGCCTACTCCCTTAGTGGTCCCAGACTCATACCTGGACCCACAAAGGTCTATGGTTCCTACCTACTCCAGATTGGCGCCCAGACCTGCAGAGGTCCTGGCTCAGGCCTACTCCCTTGGAGGTCCCAGACTCACACAAGGATCCACTGAGGTATCTGGTTTCAACCTACTCCCTCAGCAGTTGCCCCCTCGTACCTGCTTCTGTGGAGTTCACTATCTCAGGCCTGCTCACGCCTAGGTCACTGGCTCAGACCTGTTTCCATAAATGTCCCTGGCCTGAGCCCACTCCCAGTCACTATGAAGAACATGTCTCACTGGGAAAATTAAAAATCCAATGCTTAACTGTAACATGCCATACTGTTCTGGATGATGAAATAAACATGGAGGATGAATCAAAAAGTTGAGTATGAAATAGGAAATGTATATTTTGGCAGACTTCTATAAATGATCAAAGACCAAAGGTAAGAGTATGGATAAATAACACTGTAATTAAGAGATTACTGGACACAGGTGCAGTTGTGACTACCATTACTCCAGAATCTTAGCATTCAAATTAGCCTCCTCAAGAGGCAGATATTCAACTCCAGGGAATTGGAACCCTATCTTAAGTGAAACAAAGTACAAGATAGGTTGATGTATAGGGCCAGAAAGAGAGAAGAGAAGGCTGAGGCCACATACAGTTAATATCACAGTGAATTTATGGGGTCATGAACAGTTGCAGCAGTGGAACACCTAGATTAACATTCCTGCAGTCGAAAAAACTCATGCTTCTGGGAAGGATATTATGAGGTATTATAAACAAAGGTCACAAGCCATTCAGGATGTACAAGAACACAAAGCAACTAGCAAACCTCCAGAGGTATTGACTGCCCTATCTTTAAAATGGTTAACTGAGAAACCAATATGGGTTAAACAATGGCCTTTAACAGAAGAAAAACTATAGGCTTTAGAACAGCTAGTACAAGAACAACTAGATGCTCACCACATTGAAGAATCATCCAGCCCTTGGAATTCTCCTGTATTTGTTGTTAAAAAGAAATCTGGCAAACGGAGAATGGTAACAGATCCAAGAGCTGTCAACAAGGTAAGTCAACCTATAGGCCCTTTGCAATCTGGAATTCCTCTGTCTTCTATATTACCAGAAGAGAAAATTTTTCCTTCACAGTGCCTACTTATAATAATTCTCAGCCTACTAGGAGGTATCAGTGGACCCTCCTTCCACACAGAATGCTCAATAACCTCACCCTGTACCAATAATTTGTGAGTCAGACATTGGAAATAGTATGTAAACAATTTCCTAAATCTATAATTTACCATTACATGGATGACATTTTACTATCTGATTTAAGTGTAGATACTTTACAAAGAATTTTGAAGAAGTAAAGAAAGTTTTGCCTAAATGGAGATTACAAACTGCTCCTGAGAAAATACAAAGAGGAGATTCTGGTGATTACCTAGGTTAAAACTAGGTTTACAGAAAATTAGAACTCAAAAGGGACAAATTAGGGTATACTGATATTGGACTTGTAATGACTTTCAAAGATTGTTAGGAGACATTTCCAGTCTATGACCAGCTGTTGGCATAATATCTGATCTAATAGTTCATTTAACAAAAGCTTTGATGGTGACAAAGAAATAATCCCAGACAATTAACAGCTGAAACTGAGAAAGAATCACTGGTTGTTGAAGAGAAATTGCAGGAGGTACATGTGGATAGGGTGGATCCAAATCTTAATTGCATTCTAGTCATATTGCCTTCAGATTTTCCCCTATGGGAATTTTGATACAGAGAGAAGATATTACCATTGAATGGCTCTTTTTATCACATAAACCAAGTAAAATATTAAAAATGTATATGGAAAAGACCTCTGAATTAATTATAAAAGGAAAATTGAGACTTCATCGAGTAGCAAGAATAGATCCAGCAGAGATTATATTGCCTTTTATTACTGATGAAATTAAAAATTATGGGAAGACAATGAACCCTGACAAAGAGGTTGTGCTGATTTTTTAGGCGAGATTAATAGAAATTATCCTAAAAGTTATAGAATTAACCTTATAAACAGAACTACTTGGATCCTTCCCCACATTGTATATGACACACCAATAACTGAAGCCCATACATTCTATACTGATACAAATAAAGCAGGAAAGACAGATTACAAATCAGAAGATCTAAATAAGGTGAAACAAAACCCTTATAACTCTGTCCAAAATGCAGAGTTATATACTATTTTCATGGTACTAAGGGATTATAAAGAACTCTCAATATTGTTACAGATTTGTAATATGCAGAAAGAGTTGCCTTGCATATTGAAACCACTGAATTTTTACCAGATGATACAAAGTTAACTTCATTATTTATTCAAGATATATTCAGGAATAGACTTTGTCCCATATACATAACACACATTGGCATTCCATTCAGGTCTGCCAGGTCCTCTATCACAAGGTAATTTAGAAATTGATCGAGTATTGATTGGAAGTGTGCTGAAGGTCCCAAAATTTCATAAAAAACATCATGTCAATTGCAAAGGTTTGAAGAAAGAGTTTTCTTTTATATGACAACAAGCTAAGGCGATTATAAGGAGATGTCCTATTTGCTCTTTTTTTTTACCTTTTTTCATATTCTATTATTTTTTCCATTCAAAAACATAATTAAATAAATAAAATTTTTACATTTCTTCCCCTTCTCCCGGTCCCCTCCTGCTATCCCCTACCCCTCCTCCCTCCCCCTTCTTCCTTAAAAGAGGGCATGATGCCCTGCCCTGTTGGAAGTCCAAGGCCCACCCCTCCCTCCCGGCCTAGGAAGCTGTGCATCCAAAAAGACTAAGTTCCCAAAAAGATAATACGTGCAGAAGAGATATGTCCTGGTGTCATTGTTGATGGCTTCTCCGTCCGCCCCCATTCGTCGCCACATTAAGAGACTCTGGTTTGATCATATGCTCATTCAGTCCCAGTCCAGCTGGATTGGTGCGCTCCCATTAGTTCAGGCACACTGTCTCAGTAGGTGGACCAGCCCCTCACTGTCCTAACTTCCTTATTCATCTTCTCCCACCTTCTGCTCTTCAACTGCACCTTGGGAGCTCAATCCATTGCTCTGATGTGAATGTGGGTCTCTGTCTCTATCTCCATCCATCGGATGAAATTTCTATAATGGTGATCAAGATATTCATCAATGTGACTATGGGACAAGGCTAGTTCTGGCACCCT
>PVIU01017480.1:0-41870 GCA_004026605.1 Ondatra zibethicus
TTACACATACACTCCTGTATAGAGACACCCTGCACACTGTCATTCTTACACATACGCTCCTGTATAGAGACACCCTGCATACTGTCATGCTTATGCATACAGCCCTGTATGAGACACCCTGCACACTGTCATGCTTATACATACACTCCTGTATAGAGACACCCTGCACACTGTCATGCTTACACATACACCCCTGTATGAGACACCCTGCACACTGTCATGCTTACGCATACACTCCTGTATGAGACACCCTGCACACTGTCATTCTTACACATACACTCCTGTATAGAGACACCCTGCACACTGTCATGCTTACGCATACACTCCTGTATAGAGACACCCTGCACACTGTCATGCTTACACATACACTCCTGTATGAGAACCATGACTGGTTATCACTGATGTCAAGTCCATGTGAGGAATGACCGTAAGCTCAGCTGTGAATTTCTTCTATTTATGTGCTTAATATGCAGCTGAAATAAATGGGAGTTGGAAAGTTAAGCCCTTCTCAGCTACCAGTTTCTTAGTCACATCAATGTTCTCCTCCATAATAGGAACAGCAGCCCTTTGGACAGTTAGGGCTGCCATCATAAAGACTACTGGGACTATATACAAGAGAAGAATTGAAATTAAATGTTAAAGTATTTTTAAAAAGTACTGGGTAAAACAGTTAAGTACCTGCAAATGGACATTTTCTTACTTGCTAAAACTCTGAACAAGACAGTACATTCTAGACTTTGAATAATAATGTTTTTAAAAACCCAATAAAAAGAGGGCTGGAGAGATGGCTCAGAGGTTAAGAACACTGACTGCTCTTCCAGATGACCCAGGTTCAATTCCCAGCACCCACATGGCGGCTCACAACTGTCTCTAACTACAGCTCTGGAGTCTAAATCCCTTACACAGGCAAAACACACCAATGCACATAAAAATAAATAAATGGTAAAAAATACAATAAATAAAACATGAATGTCAATAAAATTTAAGCTTCTAATCTGTATTTTATAAACATTTGTCAATCTCAATAAAATAATAAAGTTTCCATTTAGGAAACATGAAGTTGTTGTGATGAAGTTTTGTAACAAAGGTTACGTTTTCTCAGCATTTGCACAGGAAGACAGTCTGACCACAGACTCTGCACCTGACACTGCTGTCTCAGGCTCCGGGACGAAGTGAGAGCACCTAGTGTTCATAAGCTGCTCAGGAAGATGCACGGCACAGAGAGTCCGTACTCAGTCCTGGGGGAAGCAACGTGGAGAGTTTTCTAACAGTGGAAACCAAAATACTGATCCTTCCTTCCCTCCTTCCTTCCTTTATTTTAAAGACAAGACCTCACAGCCCAGGCTGGCCTTCAACTCCTAAGCTTGCGGCTTTCACCTCCTAGATGCTGGGCATTAAGGACGTGCATCACCTTGCTTGCCAGCTGCTCTACTTTTCAGAATATGTCAAGCTAAAATATAGTGGACTAAACTGCCAGAGACCAAGGTGTATATGTCATAAGTCTCACCTACAAAAGACATCTATTAACATGCCCAAATTCATAGGTAATTTTAATATAACATGAAGACATTTTAAAGAGAATAAGTTCTTTGTGGAGAAAAACTGAAATATAAGATCAGATTCCAACATGATCTAAAATGGCCAGCAAATAAACACCCTACCAAAGAGTTGGCGGGAAAAGCAGACAATTCACAAAATTTGTGAAGATGGACATAAGCAGGGGGTGGTGTTTGTGACAGGAATGTAAGGCAAAACGAGAAAGTGCATGAATGTCCGATACAAAAAAGACCTGGCTATATGGGAAGAGTGTGGAGAAAAATAACTAGAAATCTTCATAACATACTTATTAGCTTTCATATCATATTGGTGTATGAAACACAACCTACAAATACCATTTTCTAAAACTGTTGAACTCAAAACTTTAAATTGATTTGAAAGCTGGTTTATTGACAGGACTACTCAAGGGCCAAGAGGTAACAACAGAACAAGCTGTAATCTGCCTCCGTGTATAACAGTGAAACAGGAGAAGATTGATAAACTTTTTAAGGGAAAAAAGAGAATTAGAATTATCTTTTTAAAATTTAATTTATTTATGTCACGACTGCAGCCTCCCCTCCCTTCTCTCCTACCACCTCCCCTCCTCAATCTACCCCTCCCCCATATTCACTCAGAAAGGGGCAGATCTTCCCTGGACATCAGCAAAACATGACCTTTCAAGCTATCATAAGACCAAGCACCTTCCTCTGTATTGAGGCTGGGCAAGGCAATCCAGTATGAGGAATAGGTTCCCAAGAGCCAGCAAGGACAACCCCTGCTCCCATTGCTAGGCATACCACAAATAGACCAAACTACACGACTGTCACTTATATGCAGAGAGCCTACATTGGTCCCATGCAGGCTCCCTGGTTGCTGGTTCAGACTAGTCGTTTCTGTGGGTTTTCCTGTGATGTTCCTGAAGCCCCTGGCATCTACAATCCCTCCTCCCTCTCCTCAACAGGACTACCAGAGTTTGGCCCAATGTTTGGACATGGGTTTCTGAATATGCCTTTTTCAGTCACTGGATGAAAAACTCTCCAATGCCAATCAGGATAGTCACCAATCCAATCACAGGGATGGCCAGTTCAGGCCAGGTAGCTACTGCCGCTGTTCAGGAACCTTAGCTGGGCCATCCTTGTTACCCTTGCATCAGGGCTTCCACATACCCATAATCCCCTTCTAGTCACCTCTCTCAGGACTGCCTCCCCCCCACCTAACCCTCCACTATCCCCCATAATCCCCTTCTAGTCACCATGTTTATCTTTTTGGGTCTCAATTACCTCACTCAGGATGATTAAAAGTATCTCTTATAAAATAAAAAATATTTTATTTTATATTTATATATATGTTAATATTTCTATCTGGTTTTGAGTCATTTCAAAGCTTGTAAAAAAAAACACATACAAAAAACTGGATTGAATTTTCAGGAACCAAGAAATGCAAATATTAGGAATTTTTAAGAGTTTTCATCATAAATTAATTATAGATTTATAGCTTTAATTTATGAATAGAAAAGAAAATGTACTTAAACTGTCAAATGTCTTCCCCATCTGGTAACAAGAATAGTTAGATGAAAAACAAATATCTACTTACCTAAACAGGAAAGAAAGAAGAGGTCAGATGTAAACGTGACACTTTAGATGAAGAGGAGGTGACATGTAAATGTGACACTTCAGATGAAGAGGAGGTGAGATGATGTGAATGTCACACTTCAGATGAAGAGGAGGTGAGACATAAATGTGACACTTTAGATGAAGAGGAGGTGAGATGATGTAAATGTGACACTTCAGATGAAGAGGAGGTGAGATGATGTAAATGTGACACTTCAGATGAAGAGGAGGTGAGATGATGTGAATGTCACACTTCAGATGAAGCGGAGGTGAGATGTAAATGTCACACTTCAGATGAAGCGGAGGTAAGATGTAAATGTCACACTTCAGATGAAGATGAGGTAAGATGTAAATGTCACACTTCAGATGAAGAGGAGGTGAGATGTAAATGTCACACTTCAGATAAAGAGGAGGTGAGATGATGTAAATGTCACACTTCAGATGAAGAGGAGGTGAGACGTAAATGTGACACTTCGGATGAGAAGCCTACAGACTGGAGCTTTGCTCCCTAAAACATAAACAATGGGTACAATGCCTAACCTACGAGCCGTTTATGTACACAGAGGAGGTGTGGTGTCTACCGCTCTGAAGAGGGAACCACAGCTGCATAGATAAATAGCCTGCATGTACCAAGGGATGTTTACAAAGGTTGTGACCTAGCTGCACATGGGCTGCTTAGTTGCAGCTACAGATGAATGCTGAAATCTCAAGTTTCAATAAAATGATCACAAAAACTTTCAAAATGGAACAGGATTTGAGGAAAAGAGTGAAATTCTTGACTTTTAAAAATAATAATGATCAACAACACTAAATGAAAACCCGGCCTCTACGGGGGAAGGTGTTGGTGGGGTTGGCTACAGAGGAGGACTGGCTGGGGTATGCCTGCTGCTCATGGCTCAGTAGACAGCCACAGACCTACTTGCACAGGGCAATAACAACAGGATAGGGGGTCTAATTAATAACAACCATGAAAGAGGAAATGAAGTTGGGCGGATGGGGCTGGAGACAGTAATGAGGAGTCAGAGGGAGGAGTGGAAGATATGATTGATGTACATTATATAAACATCTGAAACTTCCAAGGAATAAAAAATATTTAGTGTGGGACCAGGCGGTTGTGGCGCATGCCTTTAATCCCAGCACTCGGGAGGCAGAGGCAGGTGGATCTCTGTGAGTTTGAGGCCAGCCTGGTCTACAAGAGCTAGTTCCAGGACAGGCTCCAAAGCAACAGAGAAACCCTGTCTCGAAAAACCAAAACCAAAACCACCACCCCCAAAATAGAGCAAATAAGCTATAAGCTAAAATTCTACAACCCCTTAAATGTAAACTCACTCATAATAAAAACTTGGCTGTGGAATGTTCCTTCACGCGGTGTGAAGACGTGTCACTGTGACTGCTGTGATAAAGAGCTGGATGGCCAACAGTGAGGCAGGAGGTGTAACAGGGGCTCTGGGAAGAGGAAAGGAGGGGTCGTGAGCTGGACCCAGAAGAACAAGACATGCAGGAGGAGAGGTGAAAGCCATGAGTCACGTAGCAACATGTAGGATAATGAGAAATGAGTTGATTTAAGTCATAAGAGTTAGTGGGAGAAGCCTAAGCCATAGGCTGAGCTTTTATAATTAGTAATGTGTCCTTTTTTTATAATTAGTAATGTGGGTTTTTTTTGGTTTTTTTTTTTTGTTTTTTTTTTTTTTGGTGAGCTGGTGGCCCAAAGAAAAATCCATCTATAAGCTCCTGAAAAACTGAAATAGAAGAAAACTATATTTCAAGAAAGTTGAAAATATATATACTAAAATCTCAGAATAGAACACAGTCAACAACACTGGGGATCATTAACCTGAGAATGGTCCAAGGCAGGGAAGAATCAGTACTGAGGTTTGAGGACCAGGGTGAGGTCAGATCAGGGAGGGAGCCACATGCTGAGTTGCATGAAAGCCTAAACTCCTGTAACAAGGGAGCTCATGCATGCAGCCTTCCTGATTCCGATGGCAACAGACACAATAGAGTAACTTCAACTACCAAGTGATAAGGTGATAAGGTGATCTGTCCCAGAAGGAGGCAACTGATGCTTGCTTTTACATTTTATTGTGTAAATGATGCTTTCAGGTCTAAGAAGTTAGTAAAAATGTCTAAAGAACAGTTACATTAAGAGAGTTTGTAAAAAACGTTGACTATCTAGCTGGTTCAAAACAAAAATCAGTATTAAAATAATCTTTAATCATATGCTGTATAAAATATCAGGTTTTTTTGGGGGGGAGTGCAGGGTTTCTCTGTAGCTTTGGAGCCTGTCATAGAACTAATTCTTGTAGACCAGGCTGGCCTCGAACTCACAGAGATCCGCCTGCCTCTGCCTCCCGAGTGCTGGGATTAAAGGTGTGTGCCACCACCACCTGGCCCAAAATATCAGTTTTAAAAGGGCATTTGTTTCTGAAGAGGATGATTTAACGAGTTAACACAAATCCATCTTGGTAAACACTTTGTAGAGTACACACTATGACTAAAGACAACAGAGAGACACTCTAGAAGAAAGTGGGCTAAACCAGAGATGACCTCAGGATGAACGGTGAACACAGCAGTGAAGAAGTGTTAGTATTTGGAATAAGTACAGGTAAGAAGAAAAACCCCATTTCAGAGTACACATACTTAGGCATCTCTTAATTTAAAAAAATTAACATTGGGGCTAGGGAGATGTGCTTGCCATGCAGGCACGAGGACTGGAGTTAAGTCGCCAGCACTCAGGTGAAAGCCAGGTGTGACAGCTGTTGTAATTAAAAAGAAAAAGAGGCACATGAGAGGAAGACTCCATGCAACAGAGCGCAGGTAGAGAGGTTTTTTGTTTTTGTCTTTTTTTTTTTTTAGGGGAAAATGAATGGGAAAAGGGAGGAGACTGGTCTCTGGGGACAGAAGCAGCAGAAAAGAAGAGGTAGAGAGAGAGACAGAGATAAAGAGACTGGCAGAGAAGCAGAAGGAAAGAAAGAGTAAGGAAGAGATGGGAGGTGGGCAGGTCCACCTTTTAAGAGGGAAAGTAGCAATGGGCACAGAAGGTGCTCTTAGTGGCTGCAGCTGAGGACGTAGCCTGTCAGGACCCCAATAGCAGGTCAGTATAGATGCCTGGGTACTAACAACAGCACCGTCTACAATCTCAACACTGAGGATGCGGAGAGTGCTGGCCAGTTCATCTAGTTCAATAAGCAAGTATCAAAACATAAAGATTGAGATCAATAAAGCAAGGCAATGGTGGTATTTGGTGGTCTTTCACTTACTGACTTAATTTTGATTCATTTGTCTTCTGATAAGAGGTCACATTTCCCCATTTCCTTGATATTTTATAATTGTTATTATATATAAAACATATATAAACACACTAAAGTCAAGACTGCCCACACACACCTGAGAGGCACACCTTTTCTTGCCAATTAGACAGGAAATCTAACTGGAACTAGCCTTTGGTTGACTGTCCCCAAGACAAGGTTTTCCCCTGTACTCACAAAAGTCTCTCTCTAGGAGAGTGCTCTTTGGTGGAAATAAAACCAAACACAAAGATAAGCCTCTGCATCAACCAAAATTCATATGCAGTCATATTGAAAAAGGTTTCTTTAAAGTGGAATATAGTTGTAATAATACATGTGTCAATATGCCTAACAAACTGCCACAGCAACACACAATTGATACAAAGAAGAGTAATGACTTTTACTTATTAAAACTTTTTCTCCTTTTGACAATCATGTTTTTTGATTCCTGCTAAAGTTCTGTTTTAAAGGGTCACCTAGAAATGAAAAAGATGGAATTATCAGAAAAGAATGTTAAACACCTCTTATATATCTCTTGTGTCTGTGAAGTAGATAGAATTATAAACATAAAGAAGAAAAAATACTTTTCTCAATAAAATCCAATAGTGTTTCCTGTAAAAACAAAAACCCCAGCTTTGGCTCACAGTATCTGAAAGGCAGAAGAGTCACACTTGCTTGTGACCAATGTATGGGCTGGCATACCTCTAGTGTGGCTTTGTCTTTTAAGAAATGTGCAAATCAATTTCTTCTGGCTGGTTGTTTCACTTAGCAAAGGTCCTGTTGAGTGCTGCACATGTGTACGGGTTTCCCCAGATGCTGAGTTATCTCTAGTGACGTGTTCTGACCTTGTGAGGATAACCTACCTCCCTACTGCTACATAGAAGGTCAAGCGATGCTCTAATAGTTATAATTACTCCATTTCTTCCTAAGGCAGAATAATTGTCAATCACCTGTAACACTACATCTTGGTTTTTCATTCACCATTGTAATGGGCCTTTAGGTTGTTTTCACTCTAATTAAACTATTAAGAATAATCTTACTATAAACTTCTGTTTGGTCACGTAGGTATACAGCAGAATTGTTGCACCATATGATAACTATCTTTAATCTTAAAAGAAACTGATAATTTGAAAGCCATTTTATATTCCCACCTGAAACATAAAGGCATTCTTGTATCATAAAGACATCTAAGTATGTTTGTTTTTGTGTGTATGCATATGTATATTATGTATGTATGTATGTTTATGCCCAGTCTCTGGAGTAGTATGAGTGCATCTGAAAGCTGATGAGGTGAACAGGGCTGTGTCCTCTGAAAGATAAAGGCAAAATTATGACAGGAATTTTTATTTAGTCACTAGGGGAGGGTTGGCTAAAGGCTGCATTGGTCAAATTTGTAAACAATCTTATTTATGTAATAATTATTCCATAATTATTTTCCTCATAACATACCATGAGAAGTAGCAATTCACTATTATTGTGAATCTTTGTGATCTGAAAGTTTCATAATTCAGGAATCATAAAATACAAATCTTTTTGGCCTTGTCCACTGAAATTTATGGTTAAAACATTCATAAAAAAAAAACTAAACAAAGCCCTAGGACACAGGGTCTTTTGCTTTATGCCTGTATTTTTATTCTAAATGATTCACTCCTACTCTGATTACTTCATTGCTGGGTAGTTTCTGTTCTCTGATACTGAGGACACAGCATCTCAATGAGATCCTAAAATATTTCTGATGAACTTCTGGGTTAACCTCTGTTAGTTTAGTTACATGAAAGTGACTGGGAATATGAGCATCGCAAAAAACCTGCTATTCCTAGCACGTGTGGACTCCAGAAGACTCGGGCACATAGTGCAAGCCAAGTCTATGTGGGGCATCAAAGTTACTAGACATGCTTGGAATCCAATTCTTCCTGAGCCAGGAAAGCAGAAATGGGCAAAATAAAAGAAAAGAACAAAGAAAAAAAAGGAGCCCCGAGGATTGCTGACATTAAAGGGAGCACTCTGAAGGAAAAGTAAGAAAAGAAACAAGCCCAGGATGGACAGGAAGCAAACCTGAGGGAACCAGCTCACTGACTACAAACGGAGATCCAAACAGTAAGGACACCATTCAACAAGGATCTGAAACTGGAAAGGGAGGGCAGAGGAGAGGGAAGGAAGTCTCATCATCTATTTCACTAATGCCGTAAGGATCTTTAACACAGACTTTTTTCCAACAAAAGTAAAATAAGGCCTTAAATGAAGCCCATGTATCCCTGAAGTACAGAAAATAAACATGTGGAAGGACTTCTAAATGTTAGAAAATGTAAAAGTCCTTTCTTCTATTCCCTTCCTCTCCTAGCACAGGGCTATAAACTGAAGCCTAGGACTCAGACTTACTGGCAAGCACTTTACCTCTGAGCTATATCCCAACAGCCCTGAAAGATCTAAGGATAATTCATTATTAGACAAGCAACAGCTATTTTTAATAGTTCCCATTTTTAATTTTTAAAATCCCAAAGAAGATGGGTTACAAAATTCTTTTTTTAAAAATATTTATTTATTATGTATACAGTATTCTGTCTGCTTGTATGCCTGCACGTCAGAAGAGGGCACCAGATCTCATTACAGATGGTTGTGAGCCACCATGTGGTTGCTGGGAATTGAACTCAGGACCTTTGGAAGAGCAGGCAGTGCTCTTAACCACTGAGCCATCTCCCCAGCCCCCGGGTTACAAAATTCTTAAAGGCCCAATGAGCTCCGATATCCTCAGATTTTTATATAAATTCAACTAAGTAAAAGCTAAGGAGATAAATACTACAAACTACATAAAATAGTAATATAAGAAACAGATCAATATGTAAGTCAAAGCAAATCAGAAAACCTTTATAAATCATATCCATTTAAAGATGGTCTTTTTGAAACTATATTATGGGGACTGTGTGCACAGCTTACGGTCTCAGGACTTGGGAGATGTGGCACTGAAGCAGTAGGATCAAGGTTTCAGGGTCACCTTTGACGATGTTGGGAGACCCTGTCATCTTGTAGTTAGTAAATGTGATACGTAAACCGGAACCTTCTCAAAGCTGTGACTATTAGACAGCAGTAGGCATTTCAAAGACTAAGGCTATGACATCTGAAGCCCAGACCAGCAGACAGAGCGAGAAATCTACTCGTTGGTCTGTACTGCTGTGACTAATCTCACTGGGCACTCTTTGCAATTGTATGTCTATGTCACTATGAGTTATGTACTATTTTTATCACGCTCATTGTGTATGCTCAGCAGTAGAGCCATCAGAATATGCTTGGTGTGGTTTGCAAACACTTGGTGACAAATTCAGAGCCTGGCATTTTCACAGAAAGTGTTTACTGTGAAATTTCCCCTTAGAAGTTTGCTTCTCTTTACAGCTTTGATGCACATGACACCCACAAGCTACACGTCAAACAGTGACTTAAGCTTAAATTAAGAAAATGTTCCACTAGGATACAACAAGACCCCAGTAGGAGGTGGTCCTAAAAAGGACCTCATTTTCTTATGTGACTAGAGATTTGTTCAAATATGAAGGCTGCTAAAATTTTCCAAGCTATGCTTCCTTCAGTTTATGGTGACGTGGTGCTTACATTCTGACATCCATCAACATTTCACAGGAACACTTGATTTGTATGAATGAATGTAGAAACCCACAACTAAAGAAAATCAGAAAAGCCTGGTTTGGACATCAAACGATTTGCAGTGAATAGTATTTCTAGAGGCCACATCAAGCGAGTTTTATTGATCACTGTATTCTGCAGGACAAAATCATTGTAAGATTGAATGTTAGAAAATCTACTTACTGGTAAATATCTTTCCTGAGGACAGATCTGCCAAGTGGATTATCAGCCTGGGGAGCCATGGCAACAGAACCAACCTTCACAACCATCGTGTCCTCCTTTGCTGCCTGATTCACTGCAACAGAGGGAGAGACACGTGTATGTGTGTGTCTCTGAAACATAATAAGAAATATTTGAGGAAATGGGATGCCAATACCTACAGCAAGGCCAATAAAGGAGAAAACAGACATCAAAATATTTAATTTTTGATGCTTTTTTAAAGTCTATTTCCTGCAAATCCTATGTTGTGGTTTTCTGTTTATCACAATCAAAAAACAATCAACTGAGTCTTGAGGTGGTGGCACCGTCTTTAATCCCAGCACTCGGGAGGCAGAGGCAGGTGGATCTCTGTGAGTTTGAGGCCAGCCTGGTCTACAAGAGCTAGTTCCAGGACAGGCTCCAAAGCTACAGAGAAACCCTGTCTCGAAAAATCAAAAAACAAAACAAAAAACAATAATAAAAAACCCAAAAAAATAAAAAAATTCAACTGTACTTCAAAATATCAATGTTGTTATTATTAAGTGTATGTATAAAATACTAAAGTCATAAGATGAGTTAATTCTATAATCAAACTACTGTAGAGTTCTTGAAAGCAATTTTTAGTTCTGAAATTGTAACATTATAAACATACAACAGAATATCAATAAGCCAACACAAATACTCAAACATTTAAATTTAAATGTGTAATAGTAACTAAATATGTCACAATTATACACAGTGATATGGGATCACCTCTGTAAACTGTGAATATGTTTTATTACCATGGGTTAATAAAGAAGCTGTTTGGGCCAATGTCTTAGAAGAATAAAGCCAGGCCAGAAATCTGAATGGAGATAGAGAAAGAGAGTAGGCAGAGTCAAAGAGACGCCATGAAGCTGCTGAAGGAGAAAGATCCCAGAACAGAACCTTACCTGGTAAGCCAGCCTTCTGGTGATACACAGATGAATAAAAATGGATTAATTTAAGATGTAAGAGTTAGTTAATAGGCCAAACAGTGTCATAATTAATATAGTTTCTGTGTAGTTATTCAGGTCCGGGCAGCCGGGAAACGAAAGAGCATTCTTCTTCAACACAGCATAGAACTTTCAGCTACAAAATGTCAGAAATGGGATGGCTCCAGTGCTGAAGATGGCTATGGGCAAATGGTTAAACGTGGGAAAACATGGCAGCTCGTTGTCAGAGGTGTGGAGCTGCCAGGACAGCACCTGAAAATGGGGCGAGGAACAAACTGGAGAGACATCTGAGCTCAATTCCTCTCTTTGCATTGAACAGGAAGCCGTGTAACCTCGTGTTCTTACAAAGGCCACGCTTGTGTGTTTTGAGCTCACAGCTACTGCAGAGTATATGGAAGGGACAGGCCTTTTTAATGATCCGAGTCATTAAATTAATGACTTCTAACAAGAAATCAAGTATGAGAGCTGTTTAGCTATTATGTAAACATTACTGACATAATATACAACTTTCTGCACTTTAAGTAAATACATTTAAAATCCAGTAAGGTCAGGGATGTAGCTTAGTGATAGCATACCTGCTTACCTTGTCTGAGGCATTATCAACACCACTGAGAAAGGTGGTGTGGAAACATGAATAGAAAGCATTAGAAACAGAAGAAGGAAAGAAAGAAAAAGAAACCAGTTCTTTCTCATGGAACCATTAGGATCTGCCACAAACAGAACACAGAAGGGCTGGGAGCAAGGACTCCAGAATGTCCTACAAAGGCACAATCCTTATTTGCCAAACTATTCTGCCCAAGGAATGTAAAAGCTAGGAGATTATTTCCAGCTGCTTTAGTAGTACACTTGGTAGGATCTGACTTTGATTAGCCCAAAAGAAGAAAGTTAGAATTGAGAAAAAGAAAAGGCAGAATAAAGCTAGTGGCCAAATGTAGGAGGAAGATGGGTATAAAGGGAGAAAATGCTTCAGTGGCAGGGAGGGGGAGGAGGTGGGAAGAGAAAGGGAGTAAAGGAGATGAACTATCACAATAAATATTAGCATGTGGACATCTCAGTAAACACAATAATTTAAAAAGTCCATTGTGAGAAAGATCAAACAGAAATCTACTCTCATACAGCTGTGCTATTTCCCAAAGACAGGAGGTCTGGCTTGATTATAGGTCCTCATCTTATGAGCAGTGTTTACATTTCACAGATCTTGCATTATATGCCAGGCTTAATAGTTCCATGTGGGTAAGGCCTCTGATTAAGCAGAAGGCATCAATTAAATCAATAAATAGTAAGCCTGGAGAATAGACTAGACCACAGAAGTTCAATTAGTGGACTTGCTAACTGTCCATACAGGCTGTAGATACCACCCACCACACGAAATCTCAGTAAATAGGGTGCATATGGAAGAGAAATTACAGACTTGTGTTACATACAAAGCCAGATCCAAGAAGAGAACTCTGTTAGAATCAAGTCTGTTGTTCGTATGTTACATAGTAAAATAACACAGAACTTCTTACTGACAATATTCATAAATTAGTAAATTAAATTAAAACATTAATTTTATTATAAAAAGAATTTAATTTTTCAAAAATTTCACTCATTTATGAGAAAAAATAATGAAAACTATGAATTTACATGAGGAAATACCTTGAGTGATTTCTTCACTTACTTTATAGATAGAAACAGACAAACCTACCTTTCTGGCTTATTTACCCTACATTTAATATTGGGCCACATAAGGGAAGGTTCCCTTTTAAAGCATTTTCAACAAGAAAATCAATGCCTTCATTCTTTGCTTTAGCTGTCATCAGGAACCACTCACCCAGGAGACGCTCACTACACCCAAACCGGCCTTCTCTGGTGATAGAAACCAACACGGGAGCCGGCCCTGCAGTCAGAATCTCGATGACTGTGAAAGATGCAAACAGCACTCCAGACTTTCAAAATCACCTACCTGAATAAAACTCTAGACTGTTAAAGACAATTTGATCATCATCAGAGGTTATATTACCAAGGTTTACATCAGCAAAAACTGTAATTCAGAAAGAACATCCTCGTGACAGTAAAACAGCATATGTGTGTACGTGCATGTTTGTGTGTGTGTTGTGGGATAATGCTCTTGTATTCTGTAAAGATTTGTCACTTCTGTTGGTTTAGTACAATGCTGATTGACCAGTAGCCAGGCAAGAAGTATAGGTGGGGCAGACAGACTAGGAGAATTCTGGGAAGAGGAAAGGCTCAGTCTACAGCCACCAGGCAAACACAGAGGAAGCAAGATAAGGATGCCTCACTGATAAAAGGTACCAAGCCACATGGCTAACACAGACAAGAAAAATGGGTTAATTTAAGATGTAAGAGCTAGCTAGGAGTAAGCCTGGGCCATTGGCCAGGCCCTCATGTTACATTGTGTGATTATTTGGGTCTGGGTGGCTGGAAAACGAAAGTGCAATCTCTGTTTCTATGTGTATGCACACTTCTGTGTGCACAAGAATGTGTCTTTAAGTGAAAAGGCTAAAAACAACTTGGAAATCATGTTTTTCTTAAGTAAAAATAAAGAGGATTTTCATAAAATTATCAGCATAAGATTCTTCTATTCAAAGCCAATTTTCTAAAGTGTTTGGGAGAGTTTCTATAATAATAATAATAATAATAATAAATGTGTTTGGGAGATTTTCTTTAAAGTTATTCATAAACTCAATAGAATAAAATACCTAAAGTTGAAAGCATACTGAACTGGCAACTGTGTAATATCACAGTTATAATGTCATAACCAGTATAACAGCCACAAAACAAAAGGCTTAAATTAGTCACAGTCATGTTGGCAGTAAGGTTCAACATACATGAATATGATGAGCACATGCATACCAAAGGGAAATGTAGTTTATGAGTCCTCTCAGACTGGTCTGTGATGCACACAACCATCTCTAAATGCAGACCACACTAGACAACTTTTATGGCAGAGTCTCTGCATTTAGTAAATCACACTCACTGAGTGTTTATCAGATATTCTTAGTTGAACTACTTTTCTCAAGATATCATTCCAACATAATTCCTTTCAAAGCACTTCTGAAATAATGAGTTCTGTCCTTTACTTTGGTTTACTAGCCAGTCAATTAATGGTAATTACAACAATGATATTGCTGCTTCTACTAAGATTTCTTTAATTATGTTAAAATTGCTTTCAGCATCTATCTTTCCAAAGATATCTATTACAATATTCTCTGTCTCACAATACTCTTCAAAGTGATCTAAGAAAGCACTTAGACTCTGAAAATATATGTTATAACACTGCCACTAAAATAAAGGTTAAAAAAAGCCCATGAATAGTTTTAAAATCAAGTAGTAAAATTCTAGGCTTATTACTGCAATTGCTTAGAAAGGGACTCATGTACAGAAGAAATAAGGCTACCTTTTTTTTAATCTCCTCTCTTATCTGCCAGATTTCTATTGCTTTAGACATTATATAGACATCAATGATGGACAGAACTTTTTGATAAGCTTTTGGTAATATAAAATACATCAAGAGTTAAATGATGAACTTCTGCCCTCAGCCTCATCACAAAATTTCTGCTCACAGGGCTGTACTGTGTCAGCTGGAGTTGGTTCCCTTTCTCACTTCTTAAAATAAATGTGTGTATACAGAAATATTAAAACCAAAACCAAAACAACGATAACAACAACCGTAAGAAAAATCAGCAACCCTGCTCTAAAACAAAGGCTACAACACAGGTCAGCGGCTTCTTGACAACAGAGTTGCAGCAGAGAATTATTCAGGAAGCCTACATTTTGGAGACACCAAGAACTAAAAACAGGAACTCATATAGATACAGAATCCAAAATTTATAGCATATGCTAACACTAACCACCCCCATAAAAAAAAAAGAAAAAGAAAAGACAGAATGACCAAAGTATTCAAAATATGAATGGATAAACAAAATGCCATATTTACCTACATAAAAATGTTATTCACTCATAAAGCAATGGCATTATTGTACGTTACAATTTAGATAAACCTTAAAACATGATCAGTAAAATAAGCCACGTACAAAAAGACAAGTATGACATGATTCCACTTACTGAAATCTCTAGGCCAGGAAAATACAGGGAAAGGTGAAGGTTCCCAGGGTCTGGGGAAAGTTTATTGCCTAATGTGTCTAGAGCTTCTGCTTGGGGTGACATTTTTTAAAAAACTGTAGTACATTGTGAGGTTTGTGCAATGTTGTGAATGTAAATAATGTCACCAAATTATAAATTTATCAATTGTCAGCAAAAATTTTACATTAAGTATATTTTGTGCCCCCCTCAATGAAATGAAAAAAATCCCAATAAGAAGACAAAATGTTTCCAAATCAATGACAAGACAGATAAACAAGGAAACTCTACCTCAGGAGAAAACAGCTACCAATAAACAAGACACTCTTAGCAAGGGATGTGATCAACATTGACAAGGAAGAAAGAAAATCTATCTTGTAAGCTTGTCATGGAGTTGGATTCATTCAAACAATTCATAGGAATAATATAATGAAGATGCAACTCACAGTGAAAATACACTTTCTGTTCACAAATATCAGTGCCTGAGAAAATCATTCAGGACATCAATCAGATAGAATATGTGAAGGCAAACACATGGTAAATACAAATCAGAGGACCACAAAAGTATATCAGAGTCAGCCATACCAGAAAATGACTAACACACACACACTCTCTCTCTCACTCACTCACTCACACACACACACACACACACACACACACACACACATACTCTCTCTCACACACACACATTCTCTCTCTCTTTCTCTCTCTCTCTCTCTCTCTCTCTCACACACACACACACACACACACACACACACACGCACAGGTGCATCAGAATCTAATTTTGTAGGCTTGTCTGGCTGAAAAGTCACCGTGAAGACGAGAATGGCCTTGAACTTGTGGCAATCCTACTGCCCCTGCCTTGCTTCTGGGATTGCAGGCACAGTCCATGAGCATGGCTGGGATGGATGTTATTAAAGCAGCATCTTATACTAATTCATTGAGAAAAATTAACTCGCTGACACTGC
Source organism: Ondatra zibethicus (assembly GCA_004026605.1). Lineage (NCBI taxonomy): Eukaryota > Metazoa > Chordata > Mammalia > Rodentia > Cricetidae > Ondatra > Ondatra zibethicus. The sequence goes on from PVIU01017480.1 coordinate 16,287, forward strand.
TTCCTAGTCTTGGTGCAGTTTTAAAATTAGTACGTTGATAATGAAATAAACCCATGTACCTTTTTAAAAGTTATATTTATAATCAATATTGACTTATAATATGTGACATGGATTTCTAGGAAATTAACTGTTAGGCTAGGAGTTCAGCCCCGAGGTAATGTGTGCATGAGGACACAGGCTCCATTCTAAGCACTGGGAAGGAAAAAAACCAAACCAAACATACAACAACAAACAGAAAATAAGAAAAAGAAAATACTATCAGAGATAATGCAAGAAGAGACTCACTTTAGGGACCATTAACTAAACTGTGTATGGAGCACTTCAGTGATCTAAGAGTGTGGCATCATGCTCCTATTCCCTGCTTCCTGGTCTTCATGCTCGGAACCTCCTCTGCGCATGCCTCCGTCACCTCAACTTCTCACCTCAGTGCCACTTTCTGTCTTAGTCTTCAATAAAACTGGGCCTATTACATCCAACTGAAATTAGATATTTTATGGAATAGAGAATGTAAAATAAATTCTGCAAAGAATCCTTGGGTTATAAGATAGCTTATAAGCAAACTTTGAATTAAATAAGGCAGTAGCTCAGTGGATAAGGGTACTTGCTGCCAATCTTGATGCTCTGAATTCAATCCTTTGTACCCAGGAGGAGAACTGACAACTGACTCCCAAATTGTCCTCTGCCCTCCACATGCCCACATGGTATGCACCCATCTCCTTGTCAATACTTTTAAGTTAAAAAAAATGGAATATGAGCTGGGTAGTGGTGGTGTTTGCTTTTAATCCCAGCACTCAGGGAGGCAGAGGCAGGCTGATCTCTGTGAGTTTGAAGTAAGCCTGGTCTACAGAGTGAGTTCCAAAGCACAGAAAAACCCTGGCTCAAAAAATCAAATCGGGGAAACAAAACTGATAATGAAAGAATGTTTGCTAATCTAAGTGTTTTTATATCAGTCATCTCTACCATGGTCATGAGAAAATGATAACTGGCAAATTTGGCCCTTGGAGAATTATCCACTGTAAAAATGTATGATCTTCTTTTTACTTCTGTAACCTTAATGTGAATTATTTATCTAATAATTGCTTAGATAGTCACCTAACTAGGTAAAGGCATAAAGATCATCACATCTGCAAAGGATATGCAACTTTTATCTGTCTGCTTAGCAGGTACTCACACATCAGTTTCTCAGAAGGGTCAACTGTTCTTCATGATTCCTGCACTTTTATAAACTATTTGAAAGGATGAAAGCAACTGTGTAGGAGTTCGAATAGAATATACTTGAAAAACAGTAACTTTCAATCTCAAAGTAATCTCTATACTCACAAAGGTAGAGACTTGCTATTAACCCAAAGTTAGCTGTAGGAATTTTGGCAAGTCTATAAAATACTTTTAAATTATGGAAATGAATACTTTTACATAATAGAAATGAAAAGGGAGATTTTAATAAACCTTAGTAACTGGTGATATTCAGGCAGAATACATTCTTCAATTAAGATCATCTGCCCAGGTCAACCAAACAACAGAGACTAACAGTCTCTGAGAAGGCATTGTGTAATCAGGTATTCTTTAGTATCTGTTACCACTGATCACTCAAGTCTTCTTCCTCTACAGAATAATTATGAGGACAAAAAAGAAAGACTACTTATATTTCTATGTAGCATAGACTATGACCTGTACCTCAATACTCAAATGATTATTCAGGTAGTTGCTATGGGTTTAAATACTTGTGTTCCTTCAAAGTGCTTATAATGGAGCTAAAATCAAAATGATAGTGTTAAGAAGTGGGGCCTCTAGGAAGTAATTCAGTCATAAGCACTGATTCTGCTATTAATGAACGGTATTTGGTCAATGAGTTTTCGAGCTTACCCTATTATGAAGTGTTACGAGATTCCACAAGAATCTGTGAAGGGTTCTTAATAATTTGTTTAGGTATAAAATAGGGGTATAACTCTAGTTCCATGGTGACCAGAAAACTCTCACACAGACAAGACCATGCCCTAAGATTCATAATCCCCAAAAGCCATTGGCTAAAGGAATCAAAATTCCCCAGTGGTGAAGCCCCAGCAGGGAGGTGCCAACCTATCAGCAGACAATGACCCTCGTCATACAGAGAGTTGCTAACACTTTATCTGCAACTTTCAAGCACTCAATTTAAGAGATAAATTTCTATGATTTATCAATCCCCACTGAAGGTAACTGTAGCCATGGGAAAAGGCAAAGACGCAGTAAGAAAGATGACACCTCAGCACTGTCACATCATCAACACGACAGTGAGAGCTACAACACGAGCATCCAGAATTCCGCCCTCCCAGAAAGGGACAGCTTCCTCATGAGAATTTACCATGAGCTGCTGCTATGTGCTGGTGTCATTTGAAAGCACCTAGTACTATGAAGAGACCTCAGGGGTCATTATGCTGTCACTGCAACCTGCGATCAACAAAATCTAGCGCCACTGTACACAGGAGAGCTTAGCTTAATGTGCTCGGACTTCAAACTCTAGCAAAGCTGGGATTTTAACTCAGTCTGTGTAATCTGAGAACTCACCCATAAACAACTGAGCTATAATGTCTCTCAAAACTCCTAATTCAATTTTTTTTTGTATTCATTAGAGGAACCTAAAATGCTGAAATCACTCTTCTGAGTAGAAGCAGAGTTAACTTAATACAATCAAAGGCTGGATTTCCAGAAGCCACTAGAGTAGCCTGGAGAAGCCATGTTGGTCTGACAAAATTTCCTTCCTATCTTGTTACAGTGTTTATAACACAATTTTCATAAATTTTAGCATTATGAATATTATTTTGCTGTGGGACAAGGTTCTTTTATCCTGTCACTTGTATTAGTTTTAACAAAATGCTGATTGGCCAGTAGCCAGGCAAGAAGTAGAGGCGGGGCAACGAGAACAGGAGAATTCTGGGAAGGGGAAAGGTCAGTCTACAGTTGTCACCCAGCCGCAAAGGAAGCAAGATGGCCTTGCTGACAAAGGTACCAGGCCACGTGGCTAACACAGACAAGAATAATGAGTTAATGCAAGATGTAAAAATTAATTAATAAGAAGCCTGAGCTACTAGGCCAACCAATTTATGATTAACATAGACCTCTGTGTGTTTATTTGAGATTAAATGGCTGTAGGACCCAGTGGGACAGAAAGCTCTGTCAACATTATTTTGTATTTTTAACAAAAATCTATAATCTTGGATACTAAGTGAATACAGAATTAGAATTACAGACAGCAAAACATTGAGAGGAAAAATAATCTCGGTTTTTCTCATTCTACTAAATTAACAGTTAGATACTTAATAACACCTGTGAAAAAGGAAGCCAAAATGTAAAATAAGACTTCTGTCCATATCTCACAGAGAAAATTATTTAAAGCACTCCACCCACCCATCTCCATACTCCAAGCACATGGAAAAAAATGGAACCAGAAAACTATACCTTCGACAGCTGACTGTGTTTTTGCAGTTTGAGGAAGAAAAATTCTGATCACACTTGTGTTGATATAAATCAAAGGCAAACTGCGGGACGTCAGCGTACATGTCCTCAGGGGCTGGCCAGAAGACTTCCTTTTCTCCTTCTGGGTCCTTGGTGGTTTGGTTTGAAATATGCTTGCAATAGCGTTAAGTAAAGGGAAGCAAAGCACGATGTCAAACGCTTGTGCAGAAAGCAGAATCTCATGAAGAAAGTGCGGCGAGCCGTCTGGTAACCCTCCAGGTAATTTAGGAAAGCTTCTTCTCTCCTTTCTCCAGGTTAACTTGTGGCGGACATTTTTTGTTATGGCTTTTGTGTAGGTGAGAGAAAGAAACCCATGCTGCTGGTGAGCACCGTCTAGAGGCTTTGCAGTCGTCTGTTCCAGAAAAGGCAAGCACAATACACATTTCATTTTTTTAAAGACAGTATTTGTATGAGAGAGGAAAAAAAAGACAAGTATTTTGACCTTTTTGTATTGGTCATCCTACACTTCTTAATAAATACGGGAGTGGTCAATTCTACAGGGAGGTTAAGCTGCATGGCTACATTAGATGGACAGACCTGAGAGTCAGCAATTCCCTATGAGAACTATTTTCCCCTAATCGATTAGTGGTACATAAAATTCTATTCTGCACATTAACTTATCATAAAATTAGACTAGAACAGTCTATCTCATTCCTAACACCTCTTCCTAATTCCAGACAAGATTTTTGTTTTTAGATACTAGGGCCCATGAAGTGATATTAATAAAAGAACTCAAATAGAGAAGAAGCAAACAGAAGGAGCACAATAGAAAAACAGGATAATGTGGGAAGCAATAGTCATGGTATCTCCGAGTCTGTGGTCCCATCACTCTAGAGTCCCTTTCTGTCTACTTATGCCTAAAACCAAACGACAGATGAGAGGAATAACTACACAATTCACAGATGACTGCTGAGTTTTTATTTTTCCTACTGTGTGTTTGCTTTGGTTTTGCGGGTGCATTGTGCTCATGTGAGTGTGAGTTGCTAGGGACTGAACTGAAGTCTTACACCTGCTATGTGAGTACACAACTTGGAGCACAATTGCAAGCTGCTAATTTTTTCTTTTAAACTGGACTTTATAACGAAGAAAGGTGAAAATCGATTTCGTATGCACTTTTCAAGTTAAGTCCTTGACCACTGGAAAAACGTAGAACGTAATCATTTAGTGCTAAATATTGTTTTCCCTCAGCGGTCTTTCTCCACACCATTTAACCCTTCCAAACTTCCTCTTTGTATCTTCTGATTTCCTTATTTTCTCTTTCTATGCTTGAAATAAACAGAACCACTGTAAAGCAAGACAGAGTGCTACCATGTTGATCTATGCTGCTGGCAGTAACAGGTGGAAAGGGTTTGTCGTCACCCCAGTGGAAGAGGGCACAGCGGTGCTCCACGTCCCAGGTGTCAAAAAGGTACTCTGAAGAGAAGGTTACACTAATTTAAGTAATCTAGTCCACAATATGATTTTACTTAAACCCTGGAAAGAATATAAAAGGTGCCAGACAGTGGTGGTGCACGCTTCTAACCCCAGTTAACTCATGAGTTTAACTCATGAGGCAGAGGCAGGCAGATCTCTGTGAGTTCGAGGCCTAACTGGTCTACAGAGCGAGTTCCAGGACAGCCAAACCTAAACAGAAAAACCCTGTTTTGAAAAACAAAACAAAAAAAGGAATGTAAAAGGCATTTCAAAATATCAATGCTTTAAAAATCTTTGAAACATGTTGAATATAAATGTTCTTGAAAGACAGGCAATACAAGAGAAAGGCTTTCATATTTTCTTTAGACGTCTGTACCAGTGTTAAATAAGGAGAATAAATACACAGCCCAAACTGAGGTACTGTATTTCTTTTATATGGCAAAAAAAAGCAGTATCTTATACCATCTAAAATGAATCCTTAAAGACATAAAATAACTAAGAAATTGTCATAGGAGTAACTCTGGTGAGGGCTGAACCGCCAGGGGTCATCATGGGACTTGCAGTCCCTCACGGAGTTCCAACCCTATTCCAGGGCAATTAATTCTTTAAAGTGTAGAAAGAAAATTACCAAAAATTTTAAAGGAAATCACAATAAAATTTGTGGGTTCCCTGAAGGCATGATTGAGAATGTTTCTTGGGGCTGCCTAAGACTGTGGTTCACAGATATCAACGACCATGCAAGGGAAGGAGAGAAGCCAAGCAGTATCTGCGGGCACAAATCCACTCTCAGACTCTGCTTCTAGCACTACAGAAATGGCTGGAAATCAAAGAAGCATTTGCTATTATGTAAATATACTAGTAAGCTGTACACATAAGAGAAAATCATATGAAATATTTATAAGGATAATACCTATGCTTTTTTGGGCTTTATGGAAAGAACATAAAGTATTTTGCAGATACTGAGGAAACAATGTTTGTAGTAACAAAGTAGAATAGGCATCAGCTATACTTTAAAGTTTTATGAATTTTATTAACTTTAGGAAGGTCACTTAAAAATGTCTAATAACATATTTACATATGCTGTACCAAGAGAAAAATATATATTTGATACTTCTGAAAGTTATTAGGGAGCAACCTAATTTCATTTTGTACCCAGGAAACAAGAGAAGTACAAACTTGTCTGGATTCAAGATAGCAATAAAAAATGTACTTCCAATTATCTATGAGAAAATAAAAACTGCATAACAGAAAAAAAAAAGAAAACAAAACCAAAAGCAGTCTGAACAAGAAGTAAAGAAGGAAGGACAAATGCAGTATTGGTCAACTCTTGATCATTCAACAGAAGTTCAGCTAGAAAGCTATTTTACATAACAACTTAACTTTGATTTTCTTAGAATGATGGCAATATTAATTCTTATTTACAAACTCAGAGTAGCAATAGTATGTTCAGCGGACTTCCAAAGTATGGTAGAAAGCCAATCTATGATATGAGAATACATTGTAGTTCACTTATAAAGTGAATTTGGTTGTCAAGACTGAACGTCAAGAGTTGACGGCATGGGCAGCTCAATTCCTTCTTTGGGCACCTGTTAGGAAATACTGAGTTTTAGCTTTAAAACGATGTCTTACAGAGGTAAAAAAGGCAGAACAACTACAGAAAGGGTCCTGCTTGCTGACGGGTCGAACCAACAAGGTGCGTCTGTTCAGCTTGTCAGTATAGGAAAGGAAGACACCTCCACATTGCCCCAAAGACCAACATTCTTCCCCATGGCTTGAGGTGATAGACAGGAGCAAAGAAGGTAAAAAGACAAAAAAAGAAAAAGAAAAAAAAAAAAAGAAAAAAAGCAGTAAGCCAAAAAGAAAAAAAGTTGGAAAGATTTTTAATTCTGCTCAAGTTTGCACAGGTTCAAGTCTGAGCCTTTCCTAAATATAGTCTCTAGCTGTACTTTCTCCTGCAAAATCATGCAAATGGAAGTAATTTTAAAAAATTGCTTTCTATACACAATTATTACTTTACATTTCTAGTAAGGGCAATGGAGGATGAGCTTACAAAAGTAATCTTAAAAAAAAAGTGAACATGATAAATGTGATATAATCCTACCTTTGCCTTTTGATAAGATTACTTAATTGCTACAAAAGAATATGGTTACAAAACATGAGCAGATTAAAAGAATAAGCAACTTTAATTTTTAAAATAATTTTAAAGAAAGTCTAAAAGAATTAACTCAAAGTTATCGTTCTGAAATTATTAGTCCTATTGCAAAGCGGAACAAATACAAACAATTTCAAATATACTCTCAAATATCAAAATTACTAAATGAATCTCACCACAGGTTTGTCTTTGCACTGTAGAAATACTCCTTCAAAGTGTCCTGACTGCCAGCCTTCCCCTGGCCTGGAAGACACAAGTTCACCCCGTCTGTTCTCTGATGGTGCACAGCCAGATCAGCAGTGTTAAAGTAAACCACACTCCACTGCACTGTACTAAAGCACAGATGTAATGATGTGCCTAGCAGAGCCATCAGGATGGAATTCCAATGGCTCAGCATGGGAGCATTTCTCCTAATGACAGATTGAACTGTTTTTTTTTTTAATCCATTTTGTCTCTTCCACAAAATGAGAAGATAAAGAGACGTAACAGCTTTCTCTAATTTCTTAAGCCCTATATCCCTGGTGCTTAGCATAGAGCCCAGCATATAAAATATATTAATAAACATAACATAATGAATAACTTATCCAAAATGTAAAATTTACATAAAACAGTAAAATTAAGAATAAACTATAGTGCATTATATTCATATAAGAAATTACTTCAGTTCTTGCACTGATATATCACATGAAAAATCATTTAATTTTAAATACAACCCACTGGAAAAAAATTAAAGAAATAAAAATCAAATGCCAATGAACAATTCATTAATATGATAAAAGTAACTACCATGTGATTAGAAAGATAGTAGTATGACAAGCTCTACTATATAGCAATTGAAATATTTTATATTTCATAATGACAATGGGCTTGCACAAAACGATGCAGCTTGGCACTGAGACTAGATGAACATAGAGGTAGTACTAGAAATACGTTTGCAGAATTGTTCAGGGAATGTAGTAGATAAATGCATCCACAGAAACATACTGGGCATTTACAGCTACACGAGAAGCTCTTGAGCTGATGAATGTCATGAATCCATGCGAAAATAGATTTTAAGACTATTCAAAAGAGAAACTACTATGAAATTGAAAATACAATACTATTTAAAATATTTTTAATAAAAACATTTGGCATTTATAATATATGTGCTATGTTTCAAATTAAAAATAAAACACTGGAATTATATCATAAGCCAAACAAGAAAACTGGATTTGTCCTTTTATTTAGGGAACATTAATGGCTAGATCATTTTAGAATGTTGAAAAGCATCTTTATCTTCACTATGTATTACTACAAACAAATCATATTTTCATAGAATCTTAACTCCTGATACAGAGGGACTACAAGGGGAATAATGTGGTTTCAGAGCAATGGCATTGTGTATGATTTGATAAGGGAGAAGTCCCCTATGTGTTAAGGGGCATGAGCAGGTGCTCTGCCTCAGTGTGGACTACAGAGCAGGCAGTAACCAGACCCGTCAATTGTGTTCAAGGCATCTTAGCAAATCACTCAAGAGGTGATTTGTAAAAGTAGTACTGTGAATATCTGTGAAGAGCTATATGCCATGTTATAAAGTTTTATTGGATAAGAATAAAAGCATACTAAGAAAACAACTTCATCTGTTAAGCATTCTCTTTGAGAGTAATCATAACTGTAAAACAGAAACATCCTTATGGTGACTGAGCTCAAAGAAAATAAAGATTTTCCTATATTTAGTACTTGTTATTTACCTGCTTTGATAGTGGTCAATATTGAAGCTCTCTATCTTACATTTCACTTTGGTGTACACATCCTGTACGTCTATGGACGCACTGAGATCTTCTAGTTCACTGACCATACAAACCTCTGCAAAGAAACAAGTACCATTATCAAGAGTCTCTCATAAGCAACATCCAAGTATATACTATTTTATATTTCACATTAGCTAACACATCCTGACCAAATAAAGGGTATTAAAATTATACAACTTTAATACTTATAAGCAACATTAGTGTCAAAGGGCCTTAATATTAAGAGAAGGACCACATTAAGAGAAACCATAGTTATTATTTGAATAGATGAATCTGTTAATAGCCAATGATCTCTGAATACTGTTAATTCAATGCAGTTATGGTCAGAGGGTAAGCCTCTCGTATCTTCTGGGGTAAATTTTAATTACCAACAAGCAAAATTAGATTTTACAAAGTCAAAGAACATATACACATAAACTTTACACAGCGACGAGAGTCAATGCTAAGCAACATGCTTAAAAACTTTATAAGTGGTAATTAATCATAAACGACAGCAAGGAAAAGTAACATGGTATTTCTTCTAAAAGCAGCAATTTTTTTATCTTGACAGTAGGGAGGAAAAGCACTCCTGTACCTGTGCCTTTGTTCTCCAGGTCTGGAGCAAAGAGCTTTATCGTGACTTTAGGCAGCACCCACTGCATCCAGAGGCTGATGCGGCCACCAGACCCACCAATGGTACTGGTCGTTTGCTCCAAGGTTACAGAATCTGAGAACGGGGACTCATCACCAGCTTGCACAGAATCTCCCTGTGGTGAGGAAGAGCAGCAAGAAACCAGCAATTGTTTATGCTCACCAAAAATAGGTAAAATAAAATTCAAAATTGTTATTTTTAACTTTTCTAAATTAAATATTCTAAGCATGTAAATGCTACCACTGACACATAAAGCTAAGTATTACAAACAATACCACTCAAAAAGTTTCCTGACATAATACAGGTTCGTGACATTCAGTTCTCTCCACAGGTATATGAGGATTGGACCAATGGTTACCTCCTACCTGGAGCAAGGATCGCCAAGCAGCCCAAAGCCAGAGCCAGCATTTTCATAAGATCATGGCCAAAGCCATAACTCACTGTGTGTTTCTACTTTAGAATGGAGATGATTAGCTGCTATAGGAAAGCCAAGACCCACACAACTTAAGGTATTTATCCTGTACAGGAGAAATGTGTGCTCTTGATATAGCACTTGATATATTCATAAATGTGAATTTAGAAAAAAATGTAACAACATGGTTTGCACAGCTTAACAATCAAGAAAATATTTTATTGACTTATTTTGTTAGACTAGGTTAGATTTCCTAAAATGCTCTATATAACAGGCACTTAGAATAATAAAGTATGAACTTCTTCAACTCCGTAACTATATACTGAACTCTAGGTATGTATAAGATCCTAAATCCCATGATAGCAAACTTGTCTGTGAAAGGTTTGGAGGTTTTTGATTATTTTTCTGGGGTGTCTTCTTGTTGTTTTCAAAACTGTTTAGTAGCCTAGAATAAAATAAGTCCTTTTATCTGAATCTAAACTGGAGCTGCATAGTTTTAGCCTCAGATGCAGGAAAGGGTGCTGCTACAGACAGAGCCTCAATTGCTGTGTGTGCATATAAAACCTGGATGGAAATGGATCTTAATACTGCATGTTTATTTGTTAAAAGAGGCATTGGCACATACATCTATATCTACATCTACTTAATTAGGTTGAGTCTAGTAAGCAGTATGGCATGTCAGGATAAGGACTGTAGACACCACTCACGTGATTTTATAACAATTGCATTTTCCAGAGTCCATTACCTCCTTTGTAAATTAGTTTTTATGACAATAATTATTGCTCAGAATCTAGAATAAATAAGACCATGAACATAAAGGAAGTGTATACATAGTAAAGATTTCATAAGTGAAGGTTAATTATTAACCCCAAGGTACACCAATACTAAAGAAACCCTACTTGCATATTCTGGTAGGATTTAGTATCCGTTCCCTTCCTGATTTTGTCATTTATCTAATTTGATACACAGTTTCAATTTATATATTCATAATCTCTCATGGTTCCCTGTTGATCTGAATGTCTTAAACAAAATATCTATTTTCTAGGTTATGTAAGCATGCACGATCAAAATGCTGCTAGAATTCTTGAGAAGCCATGCAGTGGAGGTCAGTGTGCTGTTTCTACTGGAGTTGAGCAGAGCTGAAGCCACCATCTATAGATCAACCATACCCAAAGTCGAGGGTGATAACTAAAGCCACACAAGAGGAAGCAGAAACCACGCTCTTCCCGCAAACGTGACACCCTGAGCAGGTGCTTAGGAATTTGCTACAGAAGCTCTTCCTGTGACCTCTACGCTTTAGCTTAAGATCCTTCCATGAAAAAAGCTTAAATTCCCAAAAGGAGCCCAGATGAAACGGGAGGGACGGCTGCAGAGTGGCCACTGTGAGCTTATGGCAGGCTCACACCGGGGTACGGCCAAGCACAGGGAAAGAGCCAGTGTGCCAGGAATTATTAGTCAGCTCCTTGTCCCTAACAAAACCAAAAGTTGTTTGCAGATTTTTTCATATTTCTCCAAAATGAGAAGACCCTAAATCTACTATAGTTGAAATTTTTAGAACTTCAAGAAGCTACAGAACTTTTATTTTTAGTTAGTTGTCTAACACAACATCTAACAAGCACAAACCATTTCCAAAACAGGACGCTTCTTACAAAATCAAATGAATAAAGACGGCATGATTCGGCTATTACACCTTTCTTAACAGACAGCTTCTAAAACAGAAACATTCCTAACTAAATCTTCCAACTAGCAACATACCCCATGGGAGGAGAGGAGATGAGAAAACATCCCACTTTGATCACTGCTGAGCAGCCTGCTAAGAACTGGAGAAAAAGCTTCATGTTACTCCATCATGCAGTTTCAGTTTTCTTTTTGGGTTTATAGCACTGGCTGCTATAGTGTTAAACGTGCTGCCGCATTACTCTCGGGTTTGCAAATCCATAGTGAAAACTGGACCCAAAAAGGCAGTGAACTATTTTCCCATTCCTCATTAGTCTAAGTCTAAAATAAAAAGTTCATGGCAACTTAACCTAAATGCTGAGTTTATTTTTCTAGGTAAATTTATATTGACTCATCTGGAAGAACAAACACTTCAGCCATTTATCATGGGCCCTCTTCAGAGCTCAGGGAAGATCACAGTTGGCCACATTGCTACTCCTTCTTATCAAAATAACCCCAGCATTCCTGTTCAATCACATAACCTCCCAAAGGGCTGAACACTTCCACTGCTGTTTGCTCTTAAGTCAGCAGTAACAAGCGGCCCGCTGAGTCTCCTGCACCTTTGCTCTCGCTGTTCCAGCAAACCTGCCTTTAAGCATAGAATTGAAGTCTGACACAGACTTCCCAATTTACCACGACACAGATGCAAATTCAGGAAGCGAAGCTGAATTTGTGGTGCTTGAGCCAACATATCAGCAAAATTTGAACCATCTGGGATCATACAAAAACTTATACTTAATACAAACAATTGTTAGAATGTATTTATCAACACAAATTAATTTCTAGTAAATTCCATATTCAAGGCATTTAAAAACAATAGTTTTGACCTACACAAGCAAATAAGACAGCAACATACAGAAATTGTAAATAAAAAGATCAATGACTTCCTTTGAATACAGCTTTGAATTAGAAATTAATAAACTCAAAACTAAAATTTCAAAGTGGACCCCAATGATATTATATTAAGAGACATAAATTTAAAACAATGTAAGGTAGCCTCAGATAACTATGTAAAATTGTACTGGAACATCTGAATATTTTTAAATCTACAGATAATAAGTGAAACACCAGAGATCTTTTCTGATATGATTATTTTAGAATAGGGAAAGCTTTAAACAAAAAACACTTTATTTCATGATATTTAAAGGATAAGAAGATAAACTGAATGCCATGATTCACATATTTTGAATAAAGGTTTCTCACTGAATTTGAGGATAAACTAATAAACGAAGTAAAACTAATTTTAGGAAAATAATTATTAGTCTTATAACAGCATCATAATAAAAAAAAGCTCATACCAAATTTATCATCAAAAGAGCTATTTGAACAAGTTAAAGTGACCAGCGATTAAGTCAAAGTCACTTAATGATTGAAGTCTGACGATAGTTTTGCTTTAACAGTTGATTACATTTTTAATTAACTGACATCCATCAAGCAACTATGAACATTAAGAAGCAATTTTTAAAGCAATAAACCAATTTAATTCATTGATTAATAAACAATCCTATTTAAATTTTGGGTGAAACTAGCTTCTACACATTGGCAGGTCAACACATCAGTCAGCCTCTGTTTTATGGAGAGCTGGTGTTTTACGCATTTACCTGGCACTTTAGATTCTTCTCTAGCTTTATTGTCAGGGTTTTGAGACAGTGTTGCCCCATGGAGCTGACTGGAAATCACCATGTAGGCCCCACTGGCCTGATACTCTCTATCCCTACACCTCAGCCAGCAGAGTAGCAGAATCTCAGGGCGACAGTTATACTGTTAGAAGCATCTTTTGGTTTACCAAACTTTGGCTCACTTTTTAATGGCATGCCTGTGGTAAGCAGCCCAGCAAAGAGCTAAATTTCCCAGCTCAGCTTGCAATACATGTACACATATATTCATGGTCTACCTGGAATACTATACATTCTTCTAAGGCCAAATGACTATGTCTTAAATACCGTGGCTATTTTTAAAGTAAGTACCCAATAGAGAAATGAACAGAACAGCAAAATAAAGAAAAAAAAAACAGTATCTATGTCAGTCTAAGCCAAAACTTACATCTGAGTTATCAAAAACTTACATCTGAGTTATCAAATGCGCATCTAACATGCACGTACGATAAAGGGCTTGGTTTCACACTGCCCGCTCTTTCATGAAGCAATCTGCTATGCAATCAATGAGTGTAAGGCTTGGAAACCATTGCTCTGGAGACTGCTTTAAGTACCAAAGAGTCTCTTGTGGTATAGGGCCTTAACCACTGTAAAGAAACTTCAGGAACCTCTTCTGGCGAAGAAAAACCAGTGCAATTTTTTTATTCCCCCAAGGAAACATTCTGTTATGCATAAGAGATATGAGAAGGTTAAAAAAAAAAGACTGAGGAAATTATAGTATCAGATCCAGCTAGATGTAGTGGTGCACGACTCTAATCACAGCGCTTGTGGGGCAGAGGCAGGCAGATCTCTGTATGGTCCAGGTTGCCTGGCCTACATAGTAAATTCTAAGCCAGCTAGTGCTACATAGTGATATCTGACCAAAAAAAAAAATTGATAAAAATGTAATCGAAGGCTTCTCTTCTGCCAGTTCCCAAATATTCAGAGGTTTGTTATTATTCATAAATGCACAGCTGATGGTTCAGGCTTATTATTAGCTAGCTCTTACATTTAAATTAATCCATATTTTTATCTAGGCTTTGCCATGTGGTTCTGGCTTGTTACCTCATTTTTTACATGTCTTGCTTCCGCAGTAATTGGTTGGTGACCCTCAGACTCCACCTTCCTTCCCCCTGTATCTCCACTGGGATTTCCTGCCTGGCTCTATCCTGCCTTGCCATAGGCCAAAAGAGCTTTATTTATCAACCAATGAGAACAACATATTCTCGGAATACAGAAAGAACATCCCAAAGCATAAAAATATAAAATAATTATGTTTAAAATGATTAAGGATACAAAAATTAAATTATAAACTCATATGCACAGCTTTATGTATTCATAAAAAATATAGTAACACAAACATCTACATATATCTCTAGGCTATGTGTTATGACAACTGAGATTTAATTTAATAACTATAAGAGTTGATTATTTCAACATCTATATTATTTCAATAGCTACATATTAAAACAACATCTATATAATATGTAAATTATTCCACCAACTATATATTAAGAACAGTATGTTAGAACTTATTCTGTACTGGGACCATGTTGTGATAAGATAATGGACAATGGATTACATTAAAAAGTTTGTATGCTACATCCAATAAGAACCTGAAATAATCACTGTTTAACAAAAATTCTTCAGAGACAATGGAAACTTTGCATGCATCTAGGCAATTTATTTCTACTTGTAATATTTAACAGTACTTTAACTTACAAAACCAGCATAAATATAGAAGCAATATGAAAACAGTAGAAAATCAAGGCAAACTTTTCAGTGTTTTAACTCTTTGTACAGCATTTCATTAAAGCCAAAACAATGCAAAGAATTTCCCTTCACAATAAAGAAAATGGTGAAAAGTTAAAATTATATTTAACTTTGCAATATTGCCTAATTTTTTTAATGAATGTAAATTCAAGTTAGTGCTGAAAGTCCTAGTCAGAGCGATTAGGTGATAAAAAATAAAAATCATCCAAATTAAAGAAGAGGTAAAAGCTCAGCTTTTTGCAGACAATCTTGCACATAGAGACACCTACAGGAAGTCTTTGGCAGCTAAGTGTGTGCCCTTCAAGGACGTCAGCGTCTACTCTCTTCTCTTTTAATCCATTTAACAGATTGGACTTCCAAAAGAGGAAAGCTAACGTGTATATTTAAATATATCCAAAAATAATGTTGAGTGGAGTATTAGTTATATACTAAAAAGCAGCACATCAAATGTGGTCACCAACAGATCTCTGTTTGACCCTAGTTAAGCACTTGAGTGAGGACCAGATTTTTAACACTCAGTAATATCTGTTGATGATTATCGGAAATTCAGGTGCTAAGCTGGTTGTGCGATATATGCCCATAACCCCAGCATTTAGGATTCAGAGGCAGGAGGATTGCAACCAAATACGAGGACAGCTACATGTAGATCCTGTAAAAATAAATAACAGGTGTGGTTTCTAGGAACACGGCACTAAGGAGGCAGAAGACCTTTGTCCCCTAAGGGTCACATCACAGCCTCTCTGTCCTGATAGTCTTCCAAGTTAAAATGTCCCTAAGGGGTCACATCACAGTCTCTCTGTCCTGACAGTCTTCCAAGTTAAAATGTCCCTAAGGGTGTCACATCAGCCTCTCTGTCCTGATGGTCTTCCAAGTTAAAACTTGTTTGCCTTAGCTCAACTATCAATCAAGTGTCTTTTCATTTGAGATTCATTTGTAGCATAGAGAAACACAGAGATCATGGGAATTTTCTCATCAAAATCATGCTTCCATAGAATAGAACCAAAGAGACACTTCCTAAGCAATTTCAAAAAGACAATAATATTCTTTCTACAAAAATATTGTCATCATGAAGGAAAAAAAAATTTAAAAAAAAAGGTGTAACGTGGTGAACACACAGCTTTATCCCCAGCACCTGCGCAAGCAGGAGGTAGAGACAGCCAGAGCACTAGCTTCGTCTACACAGTGAGTTCCGGGAATGCTAGGTGAGAACCTGCAAACTTTAGCCCCTTGCCCCCAAAAAAGTCAAAAGAGAGGTAAAAATTAAATATACAATAAATCCCAGATGTATAGGGCTAGCTTAACATTTGAAAATCTATCCATGTTTAATTAGTCACCTTGAAAGAGTTATGTAATCTCAACTGAATAAAAATCAAATATTGCCAGGTGTGGTGGCATATGCCTTCATTTAGTCCTAGCAGAGGCAGGTGGAGTTCCTGGCCTACCTGACTTAGGTAGCTAGTTCTACACCAACCAGGACTATCTATCGAAACATTGTTTCAAAAATGAAAAACAAAACAACAAGCAACCACCCAATCAACCAAAAAACTCATAAAACATCAAAAGACCACCACAAAAACTGAAGAATAAAATCAGTATAAAACACATTATCCCATTACAATGACAAGCAGAATTTTGCCTACACTAAGGAGGTCAAAAACAAAAATACTGTAGCAGAACCTGGTACAGTAGTGGTACTGGGATATCCTGACTTATCGGGAAGCCAGGATATACTTAGAGGTGCAATAGGACAGCTCTGGACGGGTAGAGCAGCAATAGACAGCTGGTGGGGGTGGGGGTGGGGGTGGGGGTAGAGCAGCAATAGACAGCTCTGGAGGTCAGAGCTGCAATGGGACAGCTCAGCCTGGAGGAAAGGTGTCCTGACTATCTGGAAGCCAGGCTATGTGAGGCTGGGGTGTGGTGGGAGATGGTCTCCCTGCAGGATACAGGAATCTTGCTCCTCTCCTGGAGAACCGGTTACAGCTGAGTTCTGCTCTGTTCCCTTACCAGAGCGTCCTAGCAGAGCTATCTGCTAATTCTTTACCCCAAGATGTTTTGCTAACCTCTGCTAAAGAGAAGCCTCCAGCAGAAATGTAGCAATCTCCTCGGGGGTGGGGGAAGTTGTTACTTTTCCTCAGCTGGCCTTGCTCAGCCCCCTTAAGGAGTGTCTTAGCAAGGTTCTTCTGTTCTGCTCAGCTTTGCTGATGCCCCCTAGGGAGCATCTCAGCAAGGTTTTTCAGCTCAGCCCCCTAAGGGGCATCCCAGCCAGCTTCTTCTGCTAAAGAAGGTTGTAATCCAAGACTCATCTGAGAAAGAGATTTATTTGGGAAGGAGGAGTCCAGGAGAGTGGCTGCCTCTGCCACTTCAGGCTCTCAATTGAAGGGGGGTGGGTAGAGAGACTTATATAGGGCTTCTTAGGGGCGGAGTCTTCCCAGGGAGAAAGAGGATTGGTTAATTTTTCCCTGCTCAGGGATTGGTCAGTTTAGCTGGTCAGGGGCAGAGATGACTCTGACTTCATGGCTAAACTGTGTTACTTTCACTGGTTCTTTTTAACTTTTTGACGCTAATCTTAGGACCAGGGCATATTTCTTTTACTGGCTCTAACTCTAGGGACAAACTGTGTTTCTTTGACACTAGGTTCAGAGCCAAGGCACATGTCTTTAGTCCTGGGTTCAGATCTTTCTCTCCCTGGCCCAGGTCTCAAATACAGGGGGTGTTTTGTTGTTTTTTTTTTCCACTGATTCTGGGTTCAGAGTCAGGGTGCTCAGTGATTGGTAGGTTTCCTGCCCCAATTGTTCCTTTTTACCCTACAAATACGATATATTGTATTCAAAGGAAGGAGATGAATTGTACTTGGACAGAGTAAATAGAGATTAAAGTTTTGGAAAGCATGTCAACATTGTCCCAGGGGACAGATTTTGATGCTAAAGCATGGAGATTATGTAATGTGATGCCAACACTGTAGACATAAACACCCAAGTCGCCTATTTCCAAAGTTGCTTCCAAAGATATCATAAACCTAGAGTCACAGTGTGAAGCAGGTCCAGTCGCTTCGCTCTGAGTGCTGTTATATAACTATATACATCTCAGTTCCTAGAGCACAGAATGGAGATGTTCTTCTAAAAGATCTCTGTGGTTGAATCTCTTTCAACAAGATAGCTGCTGTTGACAGAAATGAGACAACATCATTGTTCCTGCGAATACCCTCTCCAAGGAGGACACTCATCCTTAGAGCAAACAGGTTCATAACACAGGGAAGGAAAGCAGCAGACCAGACTGAGCTGTCAGAACCAAATATACCTCAGAGAAAAGAGATGACTAGCTCCATTCTGCAGCCTGAAAGGTTACTAGCAAGGTCAACACAACACATTTGATCTTCTTTTTCCCTTTGATACCCATATTTTTTTGACAAAACTTTGAAATACTCGTCAATATATTCAGGGTATTGATCAGATCTCCAATGCTACTGTGCATCACCTGGGTTAGAAATAAGCAAGTCAAATGAGTGACAGAAATAAACCTATTACATTAGGGAATCAGTATTGAATTAACTAGATTTGAAGAGATTTGGATTCATTTTCTTCTCACCCTCCAATCCCCTGACTGGATGAAGACTGACTGAAACCAAGAAGATTAGAAATAACCACAGGAAGAATTAGCAACTTGAGAAAAAAAACAGAAAATGAAAAAGATTTAAATAAGATGGGAAAAATACAAAGTTAATGAAAGAGCAAGGTAGGAAGGCAGGAGCTGATTAAAAGACAGGAAAGAAAAACAGAAGTTCCAAAAACAAAGAGCAAAGACAAGAGACTGTGGGAGTCATGTAGCCTCAAGTGGCATCTGCCAAGAATTACCTAGAACTAACGGGAAACAGCGCATACAACACCATGAATTAGACAGCACAGAGAAGCAGCTATACTTGGGGACAATTTACTAGAAAACAATATTTAACTAGTAGGTTAAGTTTGAGAATTTATACATTTTAGACACTGCAGTCAGCATGCAAAGATTTAAATCCAACTTCGACACTTATTATCCTTATGACTTTGGGGAAGTTATCCTTTTAGCAACAAATTCTTCAGTTTGAAAGAAGAAATCAGCTGGGCGGTGGTGGTGCACGCCTTTAATCCCAGCACTCGGGAGGCAGAGGCAGGCAGATCTCTGTGAGTTTGAGGCCAGCCTGGTCTACAAGAGCTAGTTCCAGGACAGGCTCCAAAGCAACAGAGAAACCCTGTCTCGAAAAAACAAAAAAAAAAACAAAAAAAAAAAAAAAAAAAAAAAAAAAAAAAAAAAAAAAAAAAAAAAACAAAAAAAAAAAAAACAAAAAAAAAAAAAAAAAAAAAAAAAAAAAAAAAAAAAAAAAAAAAAAAAAAAAAAAAAAAAAAAAAAAAAAAAAAAAAAAAAAAAAAAAAAAAAACAAAAAAAAAAAAAAGAAAGTAGAAATCAAATCACCCACCTAAAGTTCTGACTTGAGAATGCAAAGAGATAATGCATGCAAAGCTATGGTTTTAATTAGTACTCCCAACGACGAACTACTGTGAATCTCCTTGACAAAAATTAACATTTGCCTTGAAAAGGAAACAAGTCCATATTCCCAGTTCTTGCAAAAAACAGCAGCAATAGCAGGATTTATCCAGAAGGAAGCAGTCAATCTGTGATATGCACATGTGACTTACTAAGAGATGCTTTGAAACTATCATGGTTAAAAACTTTATTAAGTTAGCTTTTAATTTTCCCACAAGACTGGACATACGAGGAAGACCCTGGACACTAAGTACAGAGCTTCAACAGTAGCTTCCTGGTATTGTCTAGTGCACTGCTTTGTTACAGTGAGGGAGGCTGGTGCACATCTTTAGCGCAAGCACTCTGGAGGCAGGGGATCTGTGATTTTGAAGCCAGGCTAGTCTACGTAGCAAATTCCAGGCCAGCCATAGATGTATAATGAGACTTGGTTTCAAAAAACAAAAGGCGCAAACAAAAAAGAATAAAATATAATAATTATCTAACTCAATGCGTATATGTTGGAAAATAATAAATATTAAGAATGTACCCATTAAAAACATGTAGCTTAGAGTTGCTGAGTAGTATGTTAATAAGGTATGTGAACTGACAACAAAGTCAACACCCATCCCTTGGCTGGTGGTGTCCTGGAGTAGGGTTCCAGTGGATGGCGCATTGACTGTCACTTCATGATGAGATCATCGCAACAACACGGGAAAGGGTTGACAGTACAAGTGTAATCAAAACATGTAGTACTGCTCTGGGCTCAGATGGTTCTGATGCTCACACAGTGTTGCTAATATGAAGGTTTTCTGTAATGGGAAAGACAACACGAGAGCAATGACGACAGGAGAAGCAGAGGACTGCAGAGCTGCCCAGTAAGGCCACGGTCAAAGAAGCATCTGCAGTTTCCTGCGACACAGGTTCTCTGTATTTCCATGATTTCATTCCGTCGCTTCTCAAGCAGAGAACAAAGTTTTATTTCTATTAAGTTGAGCAGGTCGTACACTGAGCACACAGAGAAATTCAGGAAAACAGATACCCATTATATGGTAACTCAAAGTTAGAAAGCCATGAAGCACATTCCGAGAAACATTATAAACCAAAGGGCATGAGAAATGAACACTTGGCCCAAAGTTGGAATTGCGGCTGAACTAATGAGGCTCAGGCTGAGCCACAGCGGAAACACTCTTATAAATGGTGAAGACAATCACCATATTTTTATGTCATCCTTTACTACAGAATTATCAAGGAGATACAGTTCAATTCAGGTGTGCTCACAGTTCAATGTGACCACTATATAAATATCTTATTGAAAGGAAAGGAAACTTTAAGATATGGAAAACATGAACACCCAAGATGTAAAGCCATTTCCAGCCTCGCCACTTCCCATCACATGAGAAAAATCTCAACCAGGTCTCCTTCATGGAGACAAACCAGCCAAAGCATCTGAAGGAATTTCTCAGGGAACTGAACTCCAATGACTCCTGCTTTTGGCCACACTAAACAGGAGACCTGGCAAATGACTGCCACTTCTGCTGCTCAGTCCTGACTGCACTGCTTCCTAGAAGCTTTTTTACATAGTGTTTCCTGATGATTAATTCTGGAATCTTTTGCATCAGAAGTCTTTCATTTTTAGTTTTTTTGTCAAATCAAATTAATTCAAATTAATAAATCCTCTCTGAGGGAACTCATTGCTTATCTCTAGAACAAAATCTGAGCAAAATCAACACTCTAATTTTCAAAATAACTGACGTGAGGCAGTGAAAAAAAATAATTAAAGCTGGAATTAGTTTGCCTTTTGTTTCTCTAGCAGATCTAAGGATTGAAGCCAGGGCCATATGCAAACCCGGCAAGGGCTACCAAGTCCCAGCTGTGGTTTTAAAGTAGATGTGCAGAGGGCCTCCTGTCCCGGGTGGGTCTCACTATCTTAATCTTGAGCTCTTCCTTTTAAAATGGCTTCAGTTCTTCTCTACTAAAAAAATTGTACCCAGGTCTCATTTATTAAAATGTCATTAATTTATTAAAAATTCAAATATTATTTCCTCATCAAACTATTAATAAATTTCCCAGAAGAAAAACTGCACTGGTTTCTGTACAAATGTCAATACTGTGTGTCTATTACAGATCACAGTCAAGACAACAGGTTTTTGTGCTGGTCGTGCACTGCATGGTTATAGCAAACATCACTCGTACTACGAATGAGAGGAACAGAAATTCACAGCGGCTGTGAAACCCTGTAAGGTTCCTACCCTTGTAATGATTTTTAAATGTTTCTTTTTAAAAGAATACTTCCATAACATGAAGTCTTACAGTTGACATTCTCATGAACACGGGACTTGGCAAACAACTGTTTAAGGAAATTCTATCTTAATCTTGCACAGAAAGTTTAATGGCCTCTACCAAACTCCTTGGGAGCCATCTTTGTCTAGCAACTTGTTTCTGCTTCACACACTACTCTATCCTCAGGATCATAGCAGGTACTATTTCAATGCGTGCTCAAGGAAATAAATCTGGAAAGAGCTGCACTGTGAAATGCGCCAGAGCTTTTGAAACCAACACCACTGAGGTTCCTATGTAAGAGTTCACTGCTCTTCTTCAGACAGAATGATAGTCTGTCGACTTCTTTGTCATTTGGGAGAAGAGAAAAAAAATCCTCACCATGTAGGCCGCTGTGCTTCTTGAGGTTTGGGATGAACAGGAGAGAGAAGTTGGTTGTGGGGACAAGACATATATCTTTCCCACCTGTTGTGAAGGCTAAGAGCAGGTAACATCTGCTATTGGAGAAGTTCACCTGACTGCACTGATTTGTAGAATTACAGAAACAGAACACCCCCCATCCTTGAGTCCTATTGTTTATTTTGCTAGAGTGCTTTGTTTCCGGAGGAAACACCTCTTCTCTGCACACACAAAACCACAGCGCCCACCACCCCAGCTGCAGACCAGGGCTTCTCAGCAGGAGCACAGGCTGGAAGCGCAAGGAGAGTTAGGTTGGTTTAAGGATTCAAGCCACGTCTGACATTCAAACGTTAGGACTTGGAGGTGAATAAGGTCCTGGTGAATGTCAGTCCTTCACAATGAAGACGGGCTCACAGACTGATCACAGAGTCAAAACTGCTGCTGATAAATATTTGGGCAAAAAATTTCATTATGCGTTTCCCCATCTTTTTATCATTTAAGCAACAATAGCCCCAGAAATTTATATAAAGCTCAAACTATGCCCGGTTCAAAACTGCATCAGAAGTTTACCACTGCTTCAGAGAGTTGTGCATAGAAACACTACCATTGTGGCATTTAATACAGACCTATATAATTCTATCTGTAGCCTTTGCATATGAATCCTGGGTAAGTTTCTTTCTAATTATGTGTATCTGACTATGTGGCTATGAATGCCACACATTTACACGGTAAAGTATGTATTACTGGGTCTTATATTATCTTCCTTTATATCTTAAAACTCAAGAATTTATTAAAAATAATATTGTATATATATTTTATCATCTTTATTTTCATAACATTTCTTATATCTTAAACTTAATTTCACTTCAGGACATTCAATGGATCACTACAAAGTGTTCATTATATAAGATGAACAATGACATTCCATCTGTCCTTACAGTGCTAAATCAAGAGCTGAGTTCATGGCACAGGGAAAGGAGGACACTGTGACAACAGGGCTCAAACCAGTGAGCTGACAATAGTTAACACCCTAATTCACAAGGTGATCCTAAGCACAGATAGCATAAAAGGAGTACAAGCCTCTTTTTCACTCAACTTCTAAGTTTCCCCCAAACGACTCTTACTGCATCCCAGACTCTGCACAGTTCAAAGGAATATAATACAGAAAGGAACAGAACCAAACAGAATTCACTAGAGCTCCTCAGGAATCTTCTCAAATCTGTCAGCTTCCAAGGTGGTGAGGTCACTTTAACTTTCAACAAAGACAGAGGACTTCATGGTTCTTTTACCTCTCCTTGGGTGAGGGATTTTCAAAAGCACTTGCCTCAGTGGTAGTCACAACGTCAGCAGACGGGCTGCATGTGCTGGTGTCTGGCGGAGCTGTGCCAACGCTGCTCCGAACTGGAGAACCGGGGACAGGGCCTGCCATGGTCTCTGGACAGACTGAAGATGAACTAAGATTGCCTCTCTTCTGAATCCGATTCCAGACTTTACTCATTGTATCAGCCAATTCATAAAATAGCTGGACCTAAGCAGAAGGGGAGTAGGAAAAAAAATCAAGTTTTCAAATACTATCTACAACCCATTAAAATACTAGGTGAGAAAATTAACAAGTCTAAAAATAACCAGTACATCATGGTTCATGATTTATTTACACTAGCCTCAAACTCACACTGTGCGGTTTGATAAACAATGCAGCGTTTCCGTGGATGGAAGCAGTGTAATCACCAGAGTGCATTATGGAGACTTGGACTCCTTTTAAGATATGACAATGGCAATGGGACTCCTTGGTGAACTATGGAACGATTCCTGTCCTTCTTCCCGGATAGTTTCCATACCTAAATGTTCTCTATTTTTCTGAGATAAAAAATCTGAAATGGGATTTCTTTCAAGGCAAATGAAGAGAGTGATATAACACACACCAGGAAAAGGAAAAGACTACATGATGAGAATTACAGAGCTAGAAAACATACCCAATCTACTTCCCCTAGAATATGTCATCCCAATATTCAGAGAAAGAGAAAAACTGTTTAACTTGCAAATTGTTTGACTGAGTTCTAAGATATTTATACAAGATTTCATAAATAAGCATTAATCATGGAATTTGTATGAGAACGTATCGGCATATACTGTATAAAATAAGCCCAGGGGTACTGCAAACACAATACATAAGCAAATCCACAGCTGGATGCCATACTCTGACTGCCATTTTTAAAAAGTGAAATTCTCCTATTTATAAAAAGTTTCAGCCCCAGGACACATCCAGATGCTGAGGCTGGCTCCCCACGAGGGCAGAACAGATGCATGGAAATCCAACTGCCAATGTCTCCTTAGTCAAAGCTGTGTGTGCTATACTGTGTTCTACTGCTTTTTGTGTAAGGAGTTCTGAGACCTTGGATCATGAATATTTGTTTTAAAATAATCTAATGGTTATAACTACTAAAAAAAACTTGACAGAAACAATACTTCAAATCATTTTCTAACTGACTTTAAGAGAAACATTTTTCTCTTAAACAACTTTGCTGCAACCCAAATCCTTAAGAATAATTGTCTTTCTTTTTTTGTAAAGAACTGTCTAGCAAGGGGAACATTAACCAAAGGAAATGAGTTCTACTCCTGAGGGTTGAGGATTCTTTACTCAAGAGGCACAAAACTGTTTTTATTGTTATTATTTCTAATTCCTTCAACTTTTATGTTTCTTAAACGATGTAAAAGCACATATGTCTAACCTGGAAAACAATGACATAAATCTCAAATGTAATTTTTTTTTCAAAGAAAAACTTACTAGCTTTATCTGTGATCGCTCAAAATTGGAAAACCCTAAAATGTTTAATAACAAGCACAGAACAAATTGAAGCAAAACCGTATAATAGCTGTTTGTTACTTAGCAATAAAAAGAGGACTGACATGTGCAAAATATGAATTAATCAAAATATGATTGACCCGAATGAAACAAGCTGAACAAAATCACAACTGCACAATTTCATCTACGCAGAAGCCTGAGGAAAGGAAATGGCTTCAAAGAAATATGACCAACTTTTGAGGACAGTGTTTGGGGCGGCTTAATGAGTGAAGGATCCCAGACTTAATGAGTGAAAGATCCCAGACTTAATGAGTGAAGGGTCCCAGACTTAATGAGTGAAGGATCCCGGACTTAATGAGTGAAGGGTCCCGGACTTAATGAGTGAAGGATCCCGGACTTAATGAGTGAAGGATCCCAGACTTAATGAGTGAAGGGTCCCAGACTTAATGAGTGAAGGATCCCGGACTTAATGAGTGAAGGGTCCCGGACTTAATGAGTGAAGGATCCCAGACTTAATGAGTGAAGGATCCCAGACCTAATGAGTGAAGGATCCCAGACCTAATGAGTGAAGGATCCCAGACTTAATGAGTGAAGG
>PVIU01017481.1:0-41845 GCA_004026605.1 Ondatra zibethicus
ACCCTATCTTAATAAGAGTAATTTTAATTTCTTTCTCTCTCTCTCTCTTTCTCTCCCCCCCCACAGGCACACACACACACACACACACACACACACACACACACACACACACACACACACAGTGAAATTTGGAAAAGGGCTATGAGAAGCGAGGGAAGGCAGTTGGACTTAGCACATGCTAAGTTTTCTAGGATTCCAGTTATCAGGTTATCAGGTAAATTAGGAAAACTAGAATGTTCCAGTAACTAACCCAGTGCTAGGGTTCAGGGATTCAAGTCTTCTAAAAGCCACAGACTTCCTTCTGTGCCGTGTGCACCTGGACAGGGGAATGACTGTGAAGACCACTTGAGAACCGCCGCAGCCACTCCAGCTGTGGGCGCCCTCAGATTAATTGTGCTGGTATTTGCTATTTGCTGTGTCCAGTACGGTAGCCAGCTACTAGCCATTTGTCAGCATTTGGCGCGTGAGTGTAAATTTTATTAAATTATATTTAGCTGAGTAAAAATAGCTAAACGTGTCTAGTATTGGAAAGCACAGTCCATGAAGTGAAGGGCACACAGACAAAGGAGGCTTTAAGAACTTTCTAGATGTCGCAGTTTTTTTCTCTCTGCCCCACCCTGGTGAGTCTGCCTGATGCTATCATGGATTCAGGGGGCAGCACCTGCCTGTGCCTTTGTGGACGCAGAAGCACACAGCACCGCTCTTCAGGCATCTGTAGTCTGGCAGGTGGGAACCTCAGGGTTCAGCAGCTTTGCATCCCTGGTACTGCTGAGCTGGCTCAAGGAACCTTTAATGACTGCAGCATCTGTTTCAGAACCAGGCGGAGGAAATCTTCTCCCTTCAGTCTGAAGTCAGCACAGATGGGACCTGGAGCCAGGCCTTGGCCCTGGAAAGCTAAACTGTTAACCGTTTATGGTCGTTGTGATGGTGCTGACCCCAACAGCTGTGCTTGCTATGGTATACGTAATGCATTTCCATCAGCAAAAGTTTCCTTTGTAGCTATCATCACAAATTGGAAACAGGGTAGGTAAGTGAAGGGTAAACTATGCTGGCTGGCTTTATTTATTTATTTTGAAAATTACAGTATTAGAAGAACAGTAGGTTGGTAATGTTTGATGCTCCATTTATAGAGCAGTTGGATTTTATCTAGCATATACCCAGACAAATACATTTCTGTCAGAAGGTTGGCTTTAAATCAAACCAAGGTATCTGAGATGTTTCTGTTCTTAAGTTTTATCATAAATGTAGGAGTCAGTATAGTTCTACACTTCTTTCTACATTCTGAGTCTATCAAATGGCATAATTGTGTAATGGAGTCACCAAGATTATTTTTATCTTTTTCTGAGACAGAATCTCACTATGTAAAGTGGCTGGCCAGGATTTACTGTGTAGACCAGGCTGTCCATAAAATGGCAGAGATCTGCATGCCTCTGCCTTCCAGAATAAGGGCATGTACCATTATGCCCTGTGGCACATGGAATGAAAACAAGCAAGTAAGCACATGAACAAAACAACCTAGGGTTTCAATATCTGTCAGTATTATTGATGTAGTTTTAGTTCCTCTTCATTGCTGTCTGCTACTCCATTGGGTAGCATATAGCTTACTTTATTCATCTTTATGTCAAGGAGCGCTGGGCTGTTTGCTAATAAAGTGTAGGAATTGTTCATACTTTGAGTTTCACTATCATCTGAAAGCAGCAAAGATAAGGAACAAGCTATGCCCATGTCGTAAGAGGAGGGACCAGGAATACATGATATACAATGTTTAAAACAG
Source organism: Ondatra zibethicus (assembly GCA_004026605.1). Taxonomy (NCBI): domain Eukaryota; kingdom Metazoa; phylum Chordata; class Mammalia; order Rodentia; family Cricetidae; genus Ondatra; species Ondatra zibethicus. The sequence goes on from PVIU01017481.1 coordinate 1,775, forward strand.
GTTGAAGAGACAGGCGGTGGTGGGTGGCACGCGCCTTTAATCCCAGCACTCTGAGGCAGAGGCAGGTGGATCTCTGTGAGTTCAAGGCCAGCCTGAGCTACAAGAGCTAGTTCCAGGGCAGCTAGGACTGTTAGACAGAAAAACCCTGTCTTGAAAAAAAAACCAAAGAACAAACAACAAAAAATAGGTTGAAGAGAAGGCAGCTGGAATATAGTGGTTTCTAGCTTCCTGGGGCACCACAAAGCCTGTTTGTATTTAGTGAGTGACTGAAGGGACATACTGAGAGAAAAAGCAGCTTCCAGGATTGTTCAGCTGCTAAGAAGTAGCATGGGAACTTCTGACTAGAACCCTAGAGCAGTGATTCTCTGTAAAAGGAGATTGTGCCTTGGTTTCCTGGCCACCCAGACCTGAATAATCACACAGGAACTATATTAATTACAGCATTGTTTGGCCAGTGGCTCAGGCATATTTCTAGCTGGGTTTTTTTTTTTTGTTGTTGTTGTTTGTTTTTTGAGACAGGGTTTCTCTGTCTCTAACTAGCTAGTTACTGTCCTGGAACTAGCTCTTGTAGACCAGGCTGGTCTCAAACTCACAGAGATCCGCCTGCCTCTGCATCCTCAGTGTTGTTGGGATTAAAGGCGTGCGCCACCACCGCCCAGCTTCTAGCTAGTTCTTATATCTTAAATTAACCCATTTCTATTAATCTATGTATCATCATGAGGCTGTGGCTTACTGGTAAGGTTCGAGCATCTTTCTGCTTCGGCAGCTACATGGTGTCTGCTTGACTCTGCCGTCTTTCTCCCAGCATTCAGTTTAGATTTCCTGCCTAGCTCTATTCTGCCCTGCCATAGGCCAAATAGCTTTGTTATTAACCAATGGTAATAAAACATATTCACAGCATACGGAGGGGAATCCCACATCAGTTCTCAACCTTGCTTACAATGCAATCCTTTAATGTAGTTTCTTATGTTGTGGTGACCCCCAACCATAAAATTATTTTTGTTGCTACTTCGTAACTGTAATTTTGGTACTGTTATGAATATATATATATACTGTTATGAATATAATGTAAATATCTGATATGCAGAATATCTAATATGTGACTTCTGGAAAGGGTCATTAAACCCAAAAGGGGTCCCTACCCACAGGTTGAGAACCACTGCTTTAAATTGGTTTTGCCCAGGGGTAACTACAACAGTCATGATCACATGACCAGGAGAGGCGCTTAAATGGAATGAGGATTCTAGGGAGCTCTGTCACTTAGAATGATAGGTCAGCATTGTGCAAGGGCAGCTTGAGTTCAAGGTCAGTAAACAAAGGGAAGCAAATCAAAGGAACTGTAGATTAATGCTTTCCACCAAAAATTGCTCTGACCTGTTCTGGCCTAGGCTAGGACTTCTGCCTTGGAATCTGAGGTGCGTAGGCTTGTGGTAATTCTTCTTCAGTCAGGGCAGAACTGAAAAACCTGTGAGGATGGGATCGCTCTTCATCAGCCACAGGCAGAATAAGCAGATCTGGTTTAGCAGGAACCTGTCCTATTAGTGAGTAATTTGAGACAGTACTTGCACATTGTCCATCTGCCCTTCAACTCTTGGGCTAAAGGAATCCTCCAGAGTAGCTGAACTCTGGGCATGTGTAGCCATACATACAACCATTTGAATTCAAAATTACATTTTATTTATTTATGGTGTATGTATGTGCATTGTGCACACAGCACAGTGTGTGTATGTGGAAGTCAGGAGACAACTTGTGGGAGCTGGTTCTCTCCTTCTATCATTTGGGTCCTGGGGGTTGAAGACTGGTTATCAGGCTTCATGACAGGCATCTACCAGCTGTGCCATGCTACTGGGCCAGCTGTTTGTCTCTGCCAGGGAATTTTTATGTTGATTTGGGGAAGAATAGGGTGTCAGTCTAGCTACTGAGATAGCTCCATTTATTTTCCAGTCTGCAGCACTTTTGATTGTTACTAGTGTAACCTACGATAGATTATAAGTTCACATTTTAATTTTACTTCCGTTGTTTTAAATGATTGACCGCTACTGCTAGGTCAGGGCTCCAATAGCCCTAGTGACTGTGAAGGAATAGAGAAAAATCTCTTCTTGGGAAATGGGGACCACTGGCCTTGCACGTTGCAAGCGGTTATTGTCCTTGTTCCTGTCTTATTTACGTATTTAGCGGTGCCATTTCAGCTTCTAATTAAAACTGTGCCTGCTCGTCAGTTGTTTTGAAGCCTGACACAGACTGAACCATCGGATCATCCCGAAGGTGAGCCCCACAGCTCACACAGTGGCCCCTAATCTCTGCCCAGGGTGTGAAGGGGGCAGCATTGATTCATAAGAACACTACAAACAGCTCAGTGATCACAGAGGTCTATTGAGTCGAGGATGAAATGCAGGAGGCTATTACAGACACTCTGTCTCTATTAACCTCTCTTACCCTTCCATTTAGTGTGATGGATAGAGGAATGTGTGCCCCGAAATCACAGCAGTATCACGTGCTCCGATGACAGATCTTCTCCTAGAAGGCGGTGTTAATCATCTTAGCAGATGAAGACTTAGTTTAACTGGTTTCAACAGTTTTGCTTCACATTTTATTATGGGGTTTAATAAATTAGCAAAGTAAATAATTAGCAAGTTTAATCTTGGATTTGTTCATTCGGGTGGATAAACACCTGTATTTTGATATGAAACAAAAGCCTGATTTGTTAATGCAAGCATATTGAGGTAATGTTATTACAATGAAAATAAGAATACCTCAAATTTATCTTTTATCACTCTGTTGGACAAACAAAGGATAAAGATGGTATGTTTTGTTTCTAGGGTTTTTTTTTTCTTTTGTTCCCTAGGATCAGATATACTATGAACAATCTTAAAGTCAAGGCTAGAACTACCAGCATTTCTAAGCACCATTGCTTCAGTGTTTCGATCTCTGAATATTTACTCCCTAACTTTTGGAGTTTGATATTATTATTGTTTCCTATTTGAATCACTTGTCATCTGCCTACAGTTCAGCTCCGAGTTTCTGGAAGCTTTATTTTGAAAACGATCACTTTTGTCTACAGAAATGCCCATCTGAGGCGTGACGGCGTGCCCCCTCAAACACAGTTTTAAATTTAAAATCATATTCATTAACTATGACCAGTATGATAAACGTCACCACTCAGGAGCTCTGAGTGTCTGAAAAGGACAGGAAGTGCCAGAAAGAATTTCCTTTCACATAGAGGCGTTCCCCTCATGGTTCTTGGAAGGATGCATGCCTAGACACTGTATGTGTCAAAGTTTTGTTAATCTTGTTTAGGTCAGTGAAATAATGCTAAACCACTTTGAGTCTTTTATTATACAGTTTATATCATTCACCATGGCTGCTTTCCTATTTGTTTTTCAAAATTGTTTTCCCAACTTTTCTGTCTCAGCTAGTTTTGCCTGGAAGAGGCAAAGATTATTATTTTGGACATGCATCTAGTGCGAGGATCTGTAAATAACAGCTAATGACTAATGCCAACCATGATATTGTTTCTTACCATTGTTTGAATGCCTCACGCTATTTATTTATTTATTTATCTATCTATGATGTTGGGCAGTCAAGCCAGGGGGGCTTTCTTGAGCCATACTTTTAACTCCTCAAGTTATCTTAAAAAAAAAAAAAGGTTCAAAAATGTTTCATTGCAAATGGTATATGGGAGTAGCTTCCAGGATTATTTATAAAAATCCCTTAATACGCTTATGTAAAATTATTCTTTTGCTAGGCTGAGCTTTGTGAAAGGCAGGCTCGCTCCTATTTCTTCTGTGTTTCTAGTTGTCTGTCATGGTCTCTGGCTCTGTGAACAACTGTTAGCGAAATGAATGAATGAATGACTACATTTCTGACTATCTTAAGATTAGCCATCTTGCAGTTAGACATTTCTAAGGACTGTGCATCTGAGGTGTGTAGCATTTGATCTTTTTGTTTGTTTGTTTGGCAATGGAATCTAAGGCAAACAGAGAGAAAGGTCCAGTTCAAGGTACTCACGAGCAGCCGTAGTCCTCACACTTCTCGAGGTCACTACTCCTTATGCAATGAGAGCAATGGATCCTTATTGACAATCTGCCAATCTATCAATCAGAGGTGTTCACGTTCTTGCTCGAGTTTTATGTTTGTTTACACAAGTAATTGTCAAGCTGATGTTACTGCATCACAGTTAGGGCCGATGGAAGCCTTATGCATAATCTCTATAATAAATTCTCCAGGGCAATCCATAAGTGATGCAATTCAGTTTGTAGCCTGGTAGTATTTTAAGAAAAAAAAAGAAAAGAAATCCTTATGGGTAGACATATATCTTTTTCATCTTGATTCTTTTTCATGGTTTATTTTGGCTCAGGGTTTGAGGGTAAAGTCCATCTTGGCAGGTAAGTAATAGTGTCAGAAATGGAAGTCATATTGGGCCCATGATCAGGACACAGAAGAGGGACTGCTGGTGCTCTGTGTCCCTTCGTCCTTTATTCAGTCTAGGATCTCACTCAGGGTGAGCCTCCCTGAAGCTTTCACTTACACCTTTCTGGAAGCATCTTTATAGGTATTCCCAGGAGTGTTTCCATGGTGGTCCTAAATCCAGTCAAGTTGATAATGAAGATAGGAAGGCTACCTGCACTCACCTTGCTTGTTTAAATCATTTGTGTGTGTGTGTGTGTGTTGTGTGGTTGGGTGTATGTGTGTGTGTGTGTGTGTGTGTGGTCTTTCCATGGTGATCCTAAGTCCAGTCAAGTTAGGAAGATTACCCAGGACACTCACCTTGTTTGTTTCAATCGTGTGTGTGTGTGTGTGTTATGTGCATTATGTGTGCATGTTCATGTCTGCTTGTGTGTGGAGGCCTGAGGCTGACGTTAGATGTCTTTACTCTGTCACTTTCTACCTTACTGAGCCTGAAGTTCATTTATTTGGCTAGTCTGGTCTGACTGGCAGTGAGCTTCAGGGGTCTGTTTCTTCTGCTCTGCCTTTGGGGTTCTAGGAGAGCACGCCTTTACGTGGTTTCTGGGCATCTGAACTCAGGTCCCGATACTTAGGTAGCCATTATTTTACTGACTGATCTGTCTCCTCAGAACCTTAAATCAGGGTTTACAAGCCATCTGTTCACTCATGTACCTGACACACGTGTCTGGAATCCTCTGCTATTGTTCAGGTGAAGACAGCACAGAGGCGGAGATTGGAGCCCTCAGTCCCTTGGTGTCCATCCCCCTGTGGTAGTTAGTGATGTTTATAATCCATCAGTGAAGATGGCCAACTTTTCAAAGGCAGCTGGCAGCCCCTGATTTGGTCCGGTTTACTTCTAGAGAGGCCCTTAGGGCAATGACTCCTCGGAAAGCGTCAGTTTGTCTCAGGTTGAAGGGAAATAGAAAAATAAAATATTTCCCTGTAGAACTGCATGAGTGATGTTGGCACTGAGGTCTCTATTCCTGGTGCAAGATAACATTTCAGGGACAGAGCAAAATGACATATCTCTGTACTTGGACCTTGACTGTGCTCATGGACTTACGTATTAATATACTTAGAGCCTGCCCTGTTCTGAAGGGTTATGCTTTCAGATCTGTGCCGCCATTCTTGATTGGTTGTGTGGAGCAGTGGCCGAAATGCTGTGTGTGTTTTGTAACGGAGGGAGTTAGAACCTCTCTCTTGGCTTCGAGCCTGACTGGCCAAGATGGATCTCTTTGACAAGTGACCAAATGGCCTGTCTCACATAGCACAGCATAACAAATCCATGAGTTCATTGCTACTGTGTTTATTGTTCAATTTCCTTATAGAATTAGGGCTGGCTTCCGTTCTTTGTATGAGTCCCGTCTTTCGAATATTCTGACCTTTGGGAGAATCCAGGGATCCAGGGAACCCAAGGCAAGTTTCTGCAGGCTGATGGAGGTGATGAAGCCACCTGGAAACATTAGTTCTCCAGGTGTCATTGGGCTCTGCTGTGTGTTTATGCTGTGAGACCTTTGCCTTGGTGTTCTGATGTCAGGGTCTTGCCTGTGTGGTCCGGTTTGTGTACAGTGGAGCTAGCATTTCTTGTGATAGGGAGGCAGGTGATGGAGGGCTGTTGTGACGACTCTGCTCTCCAAGGACACTAGTGATGACGTAGACTCAGATGTGTTGGAGATACTTGGTTTTACTAATTGCATGGATCACGTGCCTGTGTTGTGGGAGTTGGTACCATGTTTTCTAAGACTTTAGGTAAGTGATAAGAACAATGAGGAACATACATTCTTAAGTCTGCTAGTTCAGTCCTGTCCCCGAAGAACATGGAGTAAGAATGGCTTATCACAGTGAGGTGCTGGCTAAGCGTATTTTAACTCTAGATTTTCCAAGGATAACTAAATCTGAATTCATGTGGAGGGCCCGCTCCAGTGGCTGATGCTGCTTTACAGTTTTACTGCAGGATGCCGCAAAGGGTAGAAAGTAGATCAGGAATAAAGCAGGACTGTTTCTAGAGTTCTCTTAAACACCATGATTTTCTCACGCTCCTAATCTTTTAAAAACTACATAAATAAAAATGCTCATTGAAATGCATTGCTTCGGTTTACCTGTTTGGATGGAAAGGTTTGAGAACATAAGCCACTCACACATTTCTCTAATTAGAGGGCAGGATCAGGCCAGGCTCAGTGCTTGTTCCTCCATACAGTAACTCCTACAGCGGACAATTTCCGCCATACAGTAACTCCGACAGAGGACAAGTTCCTCCGTACAGTAACTCCTACCATGGACAAGTTCTGCTGTACAGTAACTCCTACAGCGGACAAGTTCTGCCGTACAGTAACTCCGACAGAGGACAAGTTCCTCCATACAATAACTCCTACAGAGGACAAGTTCCTTCGTACAGTAACTCCTACAGCGGACAATTTCCGCCGTACAGTAACTCTGACAGGACAAGTTCCTCCGTACAGTAACTCCTACAGAGGACAAGTTCCTCCGTACAGTAACTCCTACAGAGGACAAGTTCCTTCGTACAGTATCTCTGACAGGACAAGTTCCTCCGTACAGTAACTCCTACCACGGACAAGTTCTGCTGTACAGTAACTCCTACAGCGGGCAAGTGATTTATTTTTAAAACTTAATTAAGAAATCATTTTTATGCGATTTAATTCATGTCCCTTACATTCCACTCATTTGCTTTGTATAATTTGTTGGGCTGTGTGCTGATACCAATTTTAGAATCCGTTTGTCCCTTGAAACCTGTTCCGCTAGCTGTCAGCGCCAATCTGCTAGATCACAGGAGGACTCCATGTTTAACACTTGAGGAACTGCCAGATTGTTTCCATTTTCTTTTCTTACCAGCCGTGTTTGACCCTTTCAGTGTCTTCTAATCCTTGCCAGGTGAACATGCCTGATTGTTGTTACTGTCTCTCCTCGCAGGTTTCAAAGAGTATATTCTTGAGCTTTTTGATTGATATTTTCCACATGATTAGTGATGCTTAACGGCTTTCATGTGTCTCCTGGCTTTTTGTATATATATTCTTCTAGAGAAAGCCCCCTTTATCTTAATGAACCTATTGTTGCTGCTCACCCGTCTTTAAGATGGTGATGAACTAGTGCTGCCCTAGCGGGGCTGTAAGGATTAAGAGAGCTAATGTATGTGAGATGATCAGAGTGGTGGCTGGCATGTAGTAAGGATCCTTTACTTTTGGCTATGGTTATTGTGACACTTTGTATGTGGTTAATGCTCTCTACTGCTCCTAATTTCTCCAATGAGAATTCGAAAACTAAACTTAATCTTCAGTTCCTAGTTCTACCCATTCTGTCTTTGCTCCATATGATCAATTGCTCATTTATCTCTTCCAAGACCTTATTGGACATCTAACATGCTTTATCTTATTGATAGAGTCTAAAATATGAATTAACAAAATAAATGTCCCTCTCCAGAAATCTTTTAGACAGAGATAGCAGAATGGCAATTAGATAGTGACATGTTCTTTTATGTAGGCATGTGAAGCTGGACTGAGAGACTAGGCGGAGGATTACGAAAGGCTTTGTAGACGACCTGGATGATAAATGGGAGTTTGTTCATATACAGTGGCCTCAGCATTGTGGACAGCATGAGGGCGCTGGAAAGCAAATATTCAGGGTAAAGTGAGACCCTCAGGGTACTTCCTCAGTGGTGCTGGAGACTAGAACCTTTTGTCCACACCTCTTGATTGGATCTAGAGGTCATCCATGCAGGCTTTGTCCTCACCTTTGTCCTCACCTTTGAGCTGATCCTCAAGGCCCAGCATGTTTAAGCAGCACTGCATGAACACAGTGACCCAAAGAGGCGCTGCCCACCTAGGAGCTCAGCCTATCACAGTGTTGCCAGGGGCCGTGTCTGTCTGGAGAGTCCTCTCCAGTGTCAGCAGAAAGCCACTGTCTGCAACAAGAGTTTGCAGCTGGGTAAGGACCGTCAGGAAAAGTGGAGCCTGAGAGGAAATCTGTCTCTCCTAGGTCCTAGGAATCAGTGGGTAGGTAGTTAGCAGGTAATGCCTTCTTTCTCAAAGTGAAGGGTACCTTTCTGAAGTCATGGTAAGTGGATGATGGAAAACTGATGATGATCCCCAAGGAGCTTACCCAGAGGCATTTGGTATAAGAAGGAAAAGTTATCCACACTTCTGTCCCAAACCTGGCTTGGCTCCTTTTACTTTGAGATCCTTAATAACCTAGAGCTTTCCCACACGTGGAGTAAAACATTATGTTCGTCACTGCAAAATATGATACAGCAGAAGGAGCCAGAATCAAAACCAAACAGAGTTTTCACACATCTCCATTCCTCATTCTATTTGGGTCTTCCATAGTGAAGAAGCCCATTCATGAGTATGGAATCAACTGTTTATAGTTGTGCACACCAAAGCTTCCGGAAACACTATTCCTTGATTTGTGTTTGTTTTGGGCCTTGTTTTATGTAGTTACTGCTGCAGAGAAATATTAATAGCTTCACTTCATATAAACACAAGTAGTTTCTAGACACTTGTGCCGAGGACTAAAAGTGTTTGTGGTGTTTCAGTAATGTGAGCCAGTTCTGCAGCCGCCTGTGTTTTGTATTTCTGGGAAGATAGTGACGTGAGAATTATGGTTTGAGAGTGTGCTACACTTCTTCTTCTTCTCCACTTCTTTTTCATTTTTTTTTCAAGACAGGGTTTCTCTATGTAGTCCTGGCTGTCTTGGAACTCACTTTATAGATCAGGCTGGCCTCAAACTCAGAGATCCACCTGCCTCTGCCTCCCAAGTGCTGGGGTCAAAGGTGTGTGCCACCATGCCTGACTCTACATGACTTCTTAATTTCTACCCCCTCCTGGCTTCCTGTTCTCTGGAGGTTTCCTTTCAGAAAGCGATAGTTCCATACTGTTACCACATTCACTTTTAATGGGAGTCCGGAAGTCTTGGCTTGAATGGGAGAGCACTTGATATTTCTGGGCTGGCTAAGAAATTGAAATGTCTCTGGAATCATAGTGTGGACGTCATGTCTATGTGTGACAATAGGGGCTGTCTTCATTTTGCTACTGTTTTATTTAGCTGATAGTAGGGGCTTGGGGTTTGACCTCGTGACAGCATTTTCTCATGACTGCTGAGGGAACATTTGAAGGTAGGGAGGTGAAAGTCATGCCTCTGTATAAAGTGGCATGTTCTCCTTTTAAAAGATTTTTGTTGGGCCGAGTGTCCACATCACTTATCCATTCGCTGACTATTGTTAGGTTACCTGCCAATTGCGTGGCTAGATGCAGGTACTAAAAAACTAAAGAAAGAAGACAATGCAGAGGCCATGCTTCGACGCAGAGTGAGGGCAGGAGCTCTAGCCGCCCAGTCAGAGAGCAGCTCTCTGGAACTCACTTTACACTGTAAATTTAAGTATTCAGGGACGCCAGACTTCATGGCAGCTGTCTTTTGGGAGAGACAGATGCACTTTGAGAAATTCACTGTAAAACACATTTAAAAGCATCTTCTATTTTTACTTGTCATTTTGATTTCAAAATTACTTCATTGAGGGAAAAACGCGGACATAAAAATCAGTTTCGAGTTTGTAGAAGTAGCAAGTTATTAAGAAAATAGCAAATAAAATTAAGTAAAAAAAGGCCAATGAGATGGCTCAGCAGGTAGAAGCGCTTGCCATGCAAGTGTAATGACCCAAGTTCGATTCCCAGAATCTTCTGCAACCCATGGTATAACTAACTAAAAATTCCACAGTCGTCTAAAAGGGCCAGTAGAAGGAAAAGCAACAACAACGGGAAGGATGTGACATTCAAAAGGAGATCTTTAAGAGACAATTAAAATTTGCCATTTAAGGGAGCACATAATTTTGAAAACGCATTCAAGTAATGGTATTTTAAAAACTGTTCCTTTAATTTTCTCTTGGGGAAAATGGATGCTTTAATTTACTGCTATTGGGATTCTTTCAGTTTTGTCAAGGGTGATCAGTTACAAATTTCCATCTCCCGAGACTATTATAAATGAGCAATAAACCAGGATATTGCTTTATGGTGAAATGGGTGAGCTTACCTGAAAAAAGGCAATTATCTTCTCTGTATTGAAAGATATTTCATAGCAGCCTAATATGTAGGAAGAAGAGAAAGTTGATGTGTTAACATTTTCTTAGCCTCTTCTAGGTAGAAACCCCAAAAATATTTGCTTCTCTCTTGTTTTTGAGAGTGGTTGGTATTGATTTGTCAGCTTGACAAGATTGAGAAGCACCGTGGATATAAACCATTGGACATGTCTGTGAGGGAATGTCTAGATGAGATAAATCGGGTTGGGTTGCAAGACCTGTTCTAAATGTGAGCGACACCATTCTGTTGGCCAGGGTCCGAGACTGAATAAAACTGGAGAGCCGAGTACTGCATCCATCTCCCTACTTTCGGAGTGTGGACACAGCGTGACCAACCCTTATTATGCTCCTACTGCCATGGTTTCCCGCCATGATGGATTTTACCCTTGATTATAGACCAAAATAATCCTTCCCTCATTTCCCGCCACGATGGAGTTTACCCTTGGATATAGACCAAAATAACCCTTCCCTCATTTCCCGCCACGATGGAGTTTACCCTTGAATATAGACCAAAAGAATCCTTCCCTGGTTTCCTGCCATGATGGAGTTTACCCTTGAATATAGACCAAAATAATCCTTCTCTCCTTGTGTCGCTTGTGTCGGGTATTTTTCTCAGCAATGCACGGAACCATGAATGCAGTGAGTCTTTTCTTTCAGATAAAAGTATATAAAAGTTTTCAAAAGACTGTTTAGTTAGGGATACTAGCCTTACCTAATGGTTGATACTTAAATATGTTGTGACTTCAGAGCACTTCATATTTTGAATTATTTGTTAAGGTATGGTTAACCTGTTCTGTTATTTTTTTAGTTCAGTCAGGTTAAATTGCCTACTGTTTCATAGCTAAGCGGTAAACTGCATCTCAATCCCAGGTTAATATGACTGTAATGCTGATGATTTATCTGTTGCACCAAATTCTCTTAGAGCTTTGCTGAGGGAGAAGTGCAGTCTTAGAGAAATTAATTTATAAAGCACATACACAGCAAAATATGCTCTATGAGAATACTCAGTGACTATGGATGAGCGTCATAAACAAGCAGTTCATGGAAGAGAGGCCATACCAGTGAATGGGTGTGTAAGTGGGTGTGTAAAGATGTTCTAACCCGGCCGCTCATGATGATGAGCCCAACAGCACACAGTGAAGCAGCATCTCACATTCTCTGCCTGGCTATCAGGAGCTGACAGGATAGGCTTTCAGGGCAGCTCTTTACACTGCCATAGGGGTGTGGATATCTGCAGCCATGTTGGAGACCCATTTGTTAATGCACAAAATTGTTCAAGTGTGTGTTTTTACAGCTCAGTGATTTCACTTCCAGCACTACACATTCTACAGGGTTTGTAATAGTAAGAACATTGTCATTAACTTAGTGACCGTTGTGTAGATATAGAACCAGTTCTGTCAACATGGAAAGATAAAATAAGTTGTGATTTAAATTAACACTATAATTAAGGTGTATGTGTATATTTGTGTCTGAACCATATAGTATATGTTTATGAGGCAGTCTTTACTCAAGTGTCAGATAGAATGGATTTATAATAATATTTGTGTTTATAAATATATAATATACATAAATATTTATATGTAAAATTTTTAAGAATTAGATTTTAGTCATTTCATATTATCGAGATTTTTTATACTAGTTTTCTTCATCCCTCCCCCTCCCTCCCTCCCTCTTTCCCCCCCCCCCCCCCCGTGTCTAGTCCTGGCCAACCTGGAACTTGCTTTGTAGATCAGACTGTCCTCCAGCTCCTCTGCCTTCTAAGTGATGGGGTTAAAAGCGTGTGCCATCATGACTGGCTTAATCTTGAAAAGGCAGAAGCCACACGGATGGTGAGACACGCTGCTGTATTTGAGACGTAAACACTAATGGGCTTGGTCTTAGATCCTTTCCTAGGTTGTGTGTGATCCTGGGTTTTGTCTGAAGCACTTAGGAAAGGAAAGGAAAAAAAATATCTTTAGAAAGTAATAAAATGGGGGCTGGAGAGATGGCTCAGAGGTTAAAAGCACTGGCTGCTCTTCCAGAGGTCCTGAGTTCGGTTGCCAGCAACCACATGGTGGTTCACAACCATCTATAATGAGATCTGGTGCCCTCTTCTGGCCTGCAGGCTATATGCAGGCAAAACACTGTATACATAATGAATGAATAAATAAATATTTAAAAAAAAGAAAAAAGAAAGTAATAAAATAAGTCAAACACACTGGACTTGTGTTTTCGGATGTAAACCATCTTTGGTGTGTTAGAGCTCATTGGAATTTTACCTGTGGTACTTTCAGTGTTTATGCTGTGTGGTGTCTATGTTAGCAATACTTAAGTGGTACTTGATTCGAATCTTTTTTTTTTAAATAATTTTAGACTTTAAGATTTAGGGAGAATCAAATACTTGTAGGATATCAAAGTTGTATTTCTAGAGTTGGCTAAAAAGGTTTCTAGGATCACTGAAAAAAGTCCTTCTTTTGGTATTTTGGCTCCAGCGTTTGTGTGTGTGTGTGTGTGTGTGTGTGTGTGTGTGTGTGTGCATGCATGCACGTCTGTCTATCTGTCTTGCTAGAAAAAAAATCCTAGCATACGTCAGTATCAAGAGTGTCACCAGTTTTCAATTACTAACTATCAACATGACCTACAACTTGTAAAACCTTGTAGCAGACAATTGTTCGTGTAATGGGGAGAGTAGGAATCTGTGCTCTCGAAAAAGAATGTTAATTTGCTCCTCAACTTGTTACAGATACTGCGCACACAGCAAATGGGAGGTATAAGTCATAATTGCCTTTTAATATCATTGGAGATTTAATAGTCTCCCCTGGCTTTAATTTCCATAAAGGAAAGATTCAAAAAACATTTTTACTGCTTCCAAGTTAGACCTTGATGAGACAGCCTAGGCAGCCATTGGGGCTGAATTGAAATTAACAAGGGTAGAGGCTTTGGTGCCTGTAAGAAGCAGTGAAGGACGCACAGGATGCCAGGCAACGTTTAAGACCAGAGTCGCTTGCTCTTGGTCATGAGGGTTTTAAAGTGATGCCTATAAACTTTCTAATTGAATGAGTGAGCACTACACGTGTAGGCTTTTTCAGCAGCCCTGGGAGAGACATGCAAAACCTTATTTTTCCTCCTTTCTGATGTGGGATATCTACTTGAATGAAATTATCTATGCCATATAAGGCATAGAGTTAGAAGAAATTACCGCCATTTGAAAATGCACTTAGGTGATTCGCCTGTCTCTCGTGGTCGATAGCCTTAGCTGATTCACTTGCCTCTCATGGTCGATAGCATTAGCCGATTCGCTTGTCTGTCCTGTTGGCCCCTTTTCGTATTCCCTTTGTAATCATCTCCCATGGTCTGCATAGTTGTCATGTCTTCCGTGAAGGGAAGTGGGGTAAGAAAGTTTGCACACCTGCCTGTTAGTAGTTGGTAGGCTTGGACCTCAGAAGACGAACTCAGATTGCTGAAGGAATTAACTTCCCTTTCCTGTATCACAGCCCTAACACCCACTCCTATTCAATAGTCTGTCCACGAGAACGTGACTTCTTCTGTTTGAAGTCGGGTCTTGGGCAGCCCATGACTTCTCCGAATTCTCTTTTCACGTGGCTCTTTCCGCACACACTGTCTGCTCAACTGATCTTGGCCGCGGTGGCTCAGGAGCTTCCAACACATTGCTCCCCTGACAGTCATGTGCACAGGCTACACGATTTCACTGTGGTCCCTCCCAGGACACTGGAGTTCGTGTACCTGTTGGCTGTAAAGACAGTGGTTTTAATTTAGGGATCTGAGGACAGTGGACAGGGAAGGTCCCAGTGGGTAGCCACCTCCCCTGGTACTTGCCATCCCTTTGTTTAAGAGTTAGTAAGGATTTAGATTGTTTCCCTTCCAGGAGGGTTTGGTGCCAGTGAGCAGGAGATTCAATTTCCCTGAAATATTAGTCATTATGTTTTCTTATTTTCTACTTTAGATGCTAGAATTGTGAGATAAACTGATAGGGAACACAGAAAAACAAACCTAAATCACTTCTGCTTCCTGTTTCTCATGGAATTATATTCTTTGACCACATCTGTTGCTTTGTATTAAAAATCATTTGTTAGTTTGTATGGATGGTAGAGTGAATCTCTTTAATTTTGAAAAAGGCCTTTGGGCCCAAACCATCATAATTACGATTTGGCAACAAGAAAATGGAAGATCCTGTCTCTAAATTGTTTTGAATATTCAAGCCAAAGGGAGATCTTATGTTTAGCATTTTCTAGCATCTTTCATTTAGTTAGAGTTATAGTAATTTCACTACTCTGGAAGAATAGCATGATTTTAATTGAGATAATCTTTTTCTCATAGTGTAGAATTTCCACGAAGAATCAGCCAAGCATTTGCCCACACAGCATTACCATTTTTAATGAATCCTAATGCTTAGATTTCAAAGATATAAGCATGAAAATTTTGTAAAGATATATTATTACTATGGTCTTTTTTGCATGAAAAGCATCTATTTAGACTTTATTTACCTAGTTATGTTTGGCTTTCTCCATGTAAAGAAGTATGTTTTTCTCCATGGGATTTATTCCTGAGAGCTGCTCATGGTAACCGTCAGAAGCCCTCACGTACATCTTCCCACAGACCATTTTATATCTCAGTGGTGTGAACAATATTTTCTCAGGAATTCTACCCATAGAATCATCCTTATAACTGGTTTTAAGTGTGTAGTGTTAAGTCAGTTTGCCCAAATCAGTATTTTTCCCTGACAGTTGTAAGTAACGTAAGTTTTACCCAATTCTCTTGTTTCGCTGCTCAGATGTCTTTCCCAAGGTCTGTTTTGTCAGTCAGCCACACACTGAACCTTGGGCTTTGAGGTTTTATTCAGTTTGCTGATTGCCCTGGGTGTGGGTCGTAAACTCGAGGGCGGATGACACAAGGACCCAATGCTGCACTATAGGGCTGCTTCTGAGTTTTCCAGGCAGTGTTTCTCAGGGGTGGGTGTGCCTCAGAGAAGGGGGCACTCCTGACTTCGCTGTGTTGTCAGAATTCGTGTCTGGACCCAGAGGCTCAGTGGTGACCAGTTATCTTCCATGATGGGTCAAGCACCCTGGGCAATTTCTAGAGAAGTAGGAGAATCACTATACAATAAGTATATTATATGCATCTGTATTGCAGAGGAAGTTTATTCTATAGAAGACATTTCAAGTAGGTTTTGTATAAGCCAGGCATAGAGGGAAAGGTGGAGGCAACATGGTTTTTAAAATCCCCCCTCTCTTTGTGGTATGTGCCTGTGGTGACCAGAAGAGGGTGTGAAATTCCTTGGGGCTGGAGTTACAGGCAGTTGTGAGCAGAGCAGCCTGTTGTGGGTTCTGGAAACTGATTCGGGTCTTGTAGAAGAACAGCAAGTATTCTTACCACAGAACCATTTTTTTTCTGGCCTTGTCTTTGTTTTTTAGATGAATTCTGGAAGCTTCTTTCCTTCTGCCTGTTAACTTGCTTTCTTGTCTTAGTGGCATAGGTACTCTTTCCTCTTCCCACCCATGGAAAGAGCGATTCCTGACCAGTTGGGATTTGAGGTTTCCCATGAATTCCTTTGGTTTCCAGAGACCATAGTCTCCCCTATACTCATATCTAGCTATTGACTTGTAACTAACTGTTAATTTTGGACAATTTAATTTCCTGTATACATTTCAGTAGCTTATACTGTTGTAGAAATCAGCAATCCTGGGGAGAAGGGATTTACTGACTGTGCCCCAGGAGCTCCTGCACTCAGGACATTGGCTAACCTATGAATCTCCATAGATTTGACCCTGTGCTGTGTCTTCCAGTGTCTCTATGAATAAGTGGGAGGAAATTCCTTTCTCCTTTTTTCTTTTTTAAAAAATAATTATTTGTTTTATGTTTATGTGTGAATGCTTGCATGTATGTATGTGCACCGCAGGCATTCCAGAGACCAGATGAGGGCACTGAACCCCTTGGGGTTGGTGTTATAGTGGTTGTGAGTCTCCATATAGGTGGTAGGAACTGAACCTGGGTCCTCTGCAAGAGCAGCTAATGCTTTCAGCTACTGAGCCATCTCTCTCCAGTTCCTGCCTTTTCTTTAAAACAAGACAAAAACAGCAAAAAAACAAAAACCAAAACCTAAACAAAACTTGTTGGCGAACTACAGAGTTCTGTAGAGAGTAGGCTTTTAAAAGATCTCATTTATTTTAGTAAAAATAGTTTAAACATTATTTTAACTAGAAGTGGACTACTAATGTTTGTGTCTTAAGTAGAGGAAGAACAGATTTCTTGAAACTGTTTGTTCTTGTTGTCCCTGGTACATTCCTAACTTCTCCAGATTACTTTCAATGAGAGATTTCTATGAAAGATAGGAAACGGAGTATGAGTGCATATGGCATTCAGTTGTGAATCAGTGGCTCTTCATGGAAGAGTATCCACGTTTCAAGATAACTGATGCGTGATATCATCCTGTGGAAATTTTGCCTCCAAGTTCGAAGCAGGTACATTACTGGGAAACTGGATTGTTTTCTTAGAGCCTCTTTCATGTTAATTCTAGGGTTGTGCCTCCACACAAGGCTCATGGAAGCCAGCACAAGGGGTCTGCATGCTCCACAAGCAATCTGCCAACCAAGCTGTATCCCAGACTTACTTTTTTTTCTTCACAGATTTTTCTTCTCAATAACTTGAGAAAGGAATCACCATTTTTGGCTTCTTAATGTTTTGGTGCATGTGCTACGAATTGTGGGCAAATTGAAATGTTTGTGTACTGGTCTGCAAATATCCAGTCAAGCCTCAGTTCTGAGAGAAATGCCAGTTCTGGGTGGGCCCTTGCCACCCTTGGCATAACGCCTGGTGTAGGAGGTCCTTCTGTATTTCTGTTGTTTTTATTGGTTAAATAAAGAGACTGCCTTGGCCTTTTGATAGGGCAGCCCTTAGGTGGGCAGAGTAGACGGAACAGAATGCTTGGGAGAAGGGAAGTTTGACAGACGCTATGATTCTCCTGGCCGAGACGGACACTGCTTAGACTCATGCCGGTAAGCCACAGTCAAGTGGCGATACACATTAATAAAAATGGGTTAATCAAGATGTGAGAGTTAGCCAATAAGAGGCTGGAACTAATGGGCCAGGCAGTAATTAAATAAATACAGTTTCTGTGTAATTATTTCGGGTATAAGTTAACCGGGCGCTGGGAACTCAGCCCTCTCCTCTTTACTACAAATGTCTTTGCAAAGGGATGCTCCTACAACCTGAAAATGAACCACTCATCACTTCTCTACCCCAGGACAACCATACTCCCCCTGATAATGTACACAACTTGCATCATCTTCCAACTTCATTCATATTTGTTGCTTGCACAAGAGCTAGAGACTCAAAGAAGGCACCACCACGGCCGGGTTGCCGTTGGCAGTGCTGTGGTTCCTTAATGTCCAGCAGGTTCTCTGCCGGCACATGGAGTCACCTGGAGCCTCATGCTTGTAGGGCAGTTTGCTTGTGTTTTGCCACATTTAGAAAAAGCCTCATGATTTACATAAAAACCTGTTCTTCGTTCATTTTCATTCAGTGTTTCTCCTTTTAGTCCCAGGAATTGCCTAAAATAAGTGGTCTCTTTTCTGGAAGATTACTAGTTATTTCTGGTTTTGATTTGATGTATGCATTTCTCGCTGCTGCTTTCAAGAAGTGCAGCTTTGTTTTTCATTTGATGCGCTTAAAAGAGAGAGAGAGAGAGGAGAATGTTTTCTAAAATGCCTGCAGGCCTTGATTCTTTGTCTTCCTCCTTTTTCTTCTGTTGTTCAAGAGCTTCTCAGCAGGGGTCCTTACCCCGTGCACCCCAAGAGGAAAGTGGGACTCTACTTGGAATCCCTGGCTGCTCCAAACAAGCACTCACAACGTTTTCCTTAGATTCAGTTAGCTTTGTTTTTGGAATTTGAGAATTAAAATCTATTTATTTGTTTATAAAAATTGTGACCATCTGATGGCTTCGTTGTGGGATTTCTGGCCAAAGCAAGCAGCAGTTGAACTATTCTGTTGCCTGGGTCATCTTGTGTAGTTCGCGACAGTGCTGCCCAAGGATGCGCCGTGGCTCCTTGTTGGGAGCTGTGGAAGGGGCGGTGGAGCAGGTGTGGTCCTGGCCACTGTTCATCACAGATATTCGTAGATATCTCTCTTCCATTCATTATTTCTCAGAAGTAAACACCAGAACTTTGTGTCGATGGGGATCTTTATTTCCAGGCAGCAGAAGTAACCTCTGAATGAGGTAGACAAAGAGAAGCCCTTACGAGCCAGCGGAGGCTTGTCGGGCATAAGCAGTCTTCATTCTTTGAACATCTCCCCCACGGTTGCTGGCTGTCCTGGGACTGGCTCATCACCCTCTACGCTGGTTATCTTTGGGAAGATTTGGGTTACTTTTGCTTACGGTCTGTTAGAAGACTGACTGTTTACCTTTATTTCCTCCTATAATTATAGCTGTTGACTTAAGTCGGCTCTGAGAGCCATTGGCAGTTGTTTCTGTCCACTTGTATTTTGAGTTTGTTGTGGATGATGGGGAGCAGTGTGAGAGCTGGTAACCAAGTCTGGAGACTGAAAGTCCCCTTGCAGCTGTTGTTTCCCCAGCATTGTTTCAAATCACAACAGAATCTTGGGTTACAGTCCTACTTATTCCTAACATTCTTGCAGGAGTTATTGGTTAATAACTTTCTTGCTTCACTAATCCATTCTGTTGTAGCATTGTGTACTGTTTCATTTAAAACATTTACCTTACAATTTTAGTTTTTACTTTCTGCCTTTGTTGGATTTCTATTATTAGAAAATGTGTTTTTTTTCTTGTTATATGTTTGTTTGTGTTTTGAGATAGTGCCTCAGAGGTAATCCTCCTGCCTCCGTCTCCTGAGTGCCTGGATTACAGATGTGCACCACTATCTGGCTCTAATTTAAATTCTTGCTTTACATGTTTAGCCCATTTAGTTTCAGCTTTTCTTCTTTTATATGGATATTATATAGTTTTTTTTAACTATTTATTTAAAAGTTAAAAATTTTCTGTATTATTTTAGTACAAGTTTAGGTATTTCCCTCATTATCTACTTAAAATATATTTCCTAATTTTCATCGTGATTCCTCTGTTCCTCAGGCAATATAGAAGCGTGTCTCACATATCCAAAAGAGACTTTATTGCTTTTCTTAAAAAACATTTTCTAGGGGCTGGGGAGATGGCTCAGCGGTTAAGAGCACTGGCTGTTTTTCCAGAGGACCTGAGTTCAATTCCCAGCAACCACATGGTGGCTCACACCCATCTGTGATAAGATCTGGTGTCCTCTTCTGGCCTGCAGGCAGAACACTGTAAACACTGTAAACATAACAAAAAATAAATCTTTGGAAAAAAATATGTTTAAAAAATGTTTTCTAATCTCTCCATTGGTAGAGAAAATGACTGGTACTACTTATTCTCCTGGGTACTTTTTGTGAGTGGCCAGTGATGCTTGAAAAAGTCATGTGATGACATAGCCACCTGACAGGTGCAAGTGACTCACTGAGTTACTTTTTCCTTATTTGCTTGCTCAATGAATTTCCAGTAGAGAGTCTGTATTTTTATATACATTATTGTACATTTTATATACATTATTATATATTTTTATATAATAACTACCTCTTGCATGGTGCTTCCTGTATTCCAGACATTGTTTTAAGATACTTCCAAATATTAACTTAATTGTGTGTTGTTCATTTTTTTCTCTTAAAGGTCCATTATTTGTACTCTATATATTTTGAGACTTGATATATTTATTACTGGATACATGACAACTAGTGAGTTGGCTGGGGTCTTTTATCATTACCCTTTGACCTTTATCACTTATGATTCTTTTAACCTTTTCCTGATATTGATCTGACAACATGGGATTTTTTTTAATAGTTTGCCTGATTTGGCCTTCTCTTCCCATATTGCATGCCTTTTTGTTTGAAGCATGAGTGAATTCAGTTTTTCTCCATTTTTCCTTATAAGTGGCAGTAGAATGTGATGGTTAGAAGCAAAACTTCAGGTCAGATTGGTTGGTTTGGTTTGCCGTTTAGTGTGTGGAATTTGGCAGCTCCCCTTTCTTTGGGAAGCATTTTACTCTTCTTTACATGGCATCTCTCCATGCCATGCCCTGCTCTTCAGCCGATTCCTCCAGTGGAAAGGTAGCAAATGATCAAGTTCTCACTTTCAATAAGGTTGTTGTTACCTTGCAGAGTCACATGGCACAGTCACCTCATGTTTCCCTAGCTAATTTCTACTGTAGCATCTCTCTCTGTCTCTCTCCCTCTCTGTCTTTTTTTTTTTTTTTTCCGAGACAGGGTTTCTCTGTAGCTTTGGAGCCTGTCCTGGAACTAGTTCTTGTAGACCAGGCTGGCCTCGAACTCACAAAGATCCGCCTGCCTCTGCCTCCCGAGTGCTGGGATTAAAGGCGTGCGCCACCACCACCCTGCATTTTTAAAAAATTTTTATTTATTTATTATGTATACAGTGTTCTGTCTGCATCTATGCCTGCAGGCCAGAAGAGGGCACCAGATCTCATTACTGGTTTTGAGCCATCATGTGGTTGCTGGCAACTGAACTCAGGACCTCTGGAAGAGCAGTCAGTGCTCTTAACCTCTGAGCCATCTCTCCAGCTCCTCTCTCTCTGTCTTTTTTATTTATTTATTTTTATTTTTTAAGACAGGATCTCACATGTA
The DNA here is from genome assembly GCA_004026605.1 of Ondatra zibethicus. NCBI lineage: Eukaryota > Metazoa > Chordata > Mammalia > Rodentia > Cricetidae > Ondatra > Ondatra zibethicus. Next base: position 22,965 of record PVIU01017481.1, read on the forward strand.
GCTCTGGTTGTCCTGGAACTCACTGTGTAGACCACACTGGTTCATCAGAGATATTCCCCTGCCTCTGTCTCTTCTGGGTTTAAAGGTGTGTGCCACCACACCCAGCTAGCATCTACATTTGATCTCTTCAAAATGTATTAAGTATTTCCAAAGTGGACATAGTAAGACTGCTCAGCTTAGAGGACTCTTCCAAGGTAAGCATGCGTTAGATGAACAGAGCATGGCACCATGCTCAGCACAACAGTAAATGCTCGCACTGTGTCTTTCTGTTTTCCCATTGACTCCGTTATATTCTGACCGTTGGTGCTTTGACCTGCCGTGACTCTGTCCACCAATTCACTGTCTTCTCTTTGTTCGTCACCATTAATGTTCCCACACTTGTTATTTTAATTTTATGGTCTGGTCTTTTAAATGTCTGATTTTGTTGTTGTAGTTGCTCAGGTGACTTGGGAAAAACAGCTTTGCTACATCTCAGTCCTAATCCTGCCTGTCTGAAGTAGGACTTAATGGAGTTTCTAAATCATTTCTTAGCAGGAGTCTATGTTAGGAAGCTTGTTAAGCTCAGTATCTAGTATGTATAATTTCGGCGATCTGGGGAGATGACTCATAATTTTTCTTTTTATATTTGAAGTGTACAGAATACAGTTTGGGTATCCACAATCAGATGATTGGAAAACCTAAATTGCTCTAAAGTCTGAGCCATTTTGAGCATTCACACGATGAGGAAAAATCCCGTGCTGACCTAGTGTATCAGGTCGCATTCAGTCACAAGTGTACTAAAAATGCAGTCACTTCAGGCTCCCTGCACAAAGTATGTGAGAAATGTAAGTGACGCTTGTGTTCAGAATTGGTTCCCATCTCTAAATCATCTCATCTCAATTAAAATACTGTAATCAGAAAAATCTCAAATCCTAAACACTTGTCTTGTTCCAGACATTTCAGATAAGAGAAGCCCAGTCTGTACTTTGTCCGGGTGATGTATTGACCTGGGGTTCCCTATGGAGAGAGAAATGTTCCCATGAATAGAAGTTTTATGATAGGAATATTGTTACATATCAATTAAATTTAGCTTGAAAAGAAAGTTAGCAGTAATGTTGATTGTACAACATGTGAATAGTCTGTTTTTTTGTTGTTAGTAGGGGTTGAATCTCAGACTTCATACATATTAGGCACTGGGTGAGCTATGTCCCTAGGCCCCAGATGTGAATTTTTTTAATGCCTCTGGACCCTATGTTTTAAAATGGTTAGCATGTTAAAATTATGTTGAATATCTTTGTTGTATGTCCTTTACTTTGGGTGTGTGTGGAACTATTCACCTAAGATAGAGAGGCACTGACAACCAAAGAAAGGATCCACCCAAAGCCTGGCTTGCTGGAGAGTGATTGAGTGACTTACAGGAACCTAGGTGACTCACAAGCAGCGACATCAGGATATCCACTAGGTGGCCTGTAGGTGGCCTGTAGGCGGCTAGTGCCACAGAGAAGCCCTGACTTATTCAACCCTCTACTCATGTGGTGGTGATTGGAATTCTGAGGGAGTTGGATCTGACAGGATCTCCTCAACCTCATAATCTGGTCTTCTCCCTGTGTGAGGGGTTAATAGGCTGGATCTCTTGAGGGTCATCATAGCCGCTCTGCATCAAGATGGAGATGTTCATCAAACTGAGAGGAAATAGCTGTATTACAATCTGATATCACAATCTGGCACGCACGTGTGTGTGTGTATGTGTGTATCCACTGTGCCTCTTTTCCTGTGCATGTGCGTAGAAGCCAGAGGTCACCTTTGTGTGTCTTCCTTTATTGCTCTCCACCTTGTTTTTGAGACAGGGTCTCTCACTGAACTTAGATCTCACCCGTTTGGCTAGGCTGACAGTAGCCGGCATGCGCTGGGATCCACCTGGCTTCTGCTCTCGCTAGCACTGGGGATATACGTGCACACCGCGAAACCCAACTTTTATGTGGGTGCTTAGATTCCAAGCTCAGTCATCATGCTTGAGCAGCAAGCATCACTCCAGATCCCCCCCGACCGCCAAAATCTAAGTCTTAGAGCCTCCTTTGTGAGGACTCTGCAGAACTAGTGGTGTCAGCGTGCTGACGTGTTTTCTTTGCTCAGTCATACATGTTTCTCATTTATTTCTAACATGGAATTAATTGTTTTTAACAGGAAGGAAAAGCTGATGCGGTGTTCTCAATGCCGAATCGCCAAATACTGCAGTGCCAAGTGTCAGGTAAGACTATTGTTCTGTTCGGCGCAAGCTTCAGATCGCCCTCCCGCGCATCTGTCCTCAGTCACACCCATGACCATTGTCTGCTCCCCTTCATCTTTTTATAAACAAAACCAAAATGGTGATTATTTTACTTGTTATTTTCTTTCAGTTTTAAATTTAGTATTTGCGTAGTTTGAATAGGCTTTGTCAAGGGAGGAGGGAAGGAGTCTGGCTTAAATTTCAGCACTTGGGAGGCAGAGGCAGGTGAATCTCTGTGAGTTCAAGGCCAGCCTGGTCTACAAGAGCTAGTTCCAGGACAGGCTCCAGAGCTACACAGAGAAACACTGTCTCGAAAAACAAAACAAAACAGAACACCCAAACAAACAAACAAACAAAAAACAAAAAAAAAAAAAGGAGGGAAAGGAAGGAAAGGCAAAAGGGAGAGAGATAGAGACAGGCATAATTACATACATGTTCCTGTTAGGGCAAGTAGTCAACGCCAGGCACCAGCTACCACTTCTCCCCCAACACTTCTCCTAGTCTCCCCTTTACTGTGAATTCCGTGGATTATTTCACTGATGACATTAGTGCCTTTGCGATCCAGCCAGCTCCCAGTAGCACCAGCACGCATCCAGCCTGTACCTTAACACCCACACATTTGGTGGTGCGTTTTAGTTTAAACCATCATACCACTGTTAAGGTTTTGTACAGACATATTTGAAAATCTATATATGGTTATAAAAATAGATACAGGTTGTTTTGGCTCTGGTTCTTCGATGTCTTGATTTCCTTTTTCATATTTAGAGACTATTTTGTATCACCAAATATATTTCATTTTATCTATGTATATGTATATACACATATATATATACATATACACATATACATAAACACATAGATATATTTGCCATTATCATAATTTTCTTATTAATGAATGTTTAGATTTTCTCCCAAACTTGTTATTGTTAATAATATACCCCACATTATTTTGTAGGTTTTTGTATACTTCTAAAAATTAATTTCATTATAAATTTCTAATCATATTTTTTGGTAGAAGGATATATGCATTTTGAATTTTAAAGATAATGCCAAATCGCCTTCCTAAAGATTAAATTAATTTGTAATGAATATGGTTGTTAATATCTTTGGAATTCTTTTAAGGATGTATAATTAACATTCAGCATGACCTTTTCTTCAAACCTTTTGATTAATCATTTAATAAGAGTTATAATTATGCTCTAGTGAATTATATCATTAAACGTCTTATTGGAACTTTTGTGTCTGTGTCATCCCATCCTCATTCGTATTTTGGGATGTGTGTGCTTGCTTGTGTGTTTATGTGCACAGGCACTTATGTGCAGTTCCTTCTTCCTTTGGAAACTAGACCGTTATTCTCAGGGGTTCTTCTGCCATCTCATTTTTGCCTTTGAAATTAGTCTCTTCAGAAAGCAAACAAGATGATCTTAATGGAAGAAACCCCATATACAAAATTATCAGAGGATCTGAGTTCTGATGTTACTTCTGCCACTTTCTAGTTAAAATATATCATAGGAAACACAACAAGGTCAGGCCTCAGTTTCTGAGTATGCACTGATAAGAGCCAATATTTGTTAGGTATCATCTGGGTGCTAGGTGCTGCTGAATGCTAATATTTGTTAAGTATCTGCTGGGTGCTAGGTGCTGATAGCTAATGTTTGTTAGATATTTGCTGGGTGGTGAATGCTGAGAGCTAATATTTGTTAGCTATCTGTTTGGTGCTAGGTGCTGTCTTATTCCATTTAACTTTGTAGAACCTTGTGTAACTTGGCTACTGTCACCATGCTCAATTACCAGTAAGTAAACAGCTCAGAACAGCAAGTTAATTGTGACACATCTCATAATTGATAATTGATACACCGTAGATTTTGGAAAATAAATATACATACTAACAGCACATGTCCAGACTTTATGCTTACCTTCTAAATGTAAATTTCATTCTTGCTATAACATTCTGATTATATCTGCTTTTCTTTTATCTATTGCATTTTGCCTTTATTTCCTGGCTAATTATTTTCACTCTGACCCTTGGAACATGCCCAGAAAGATCTTTATCCCTTATACGCTCCCCCAAGCTATTTTATTTTGTTCTCAAAAGACACAAAATTTAAAATTTATAGTAAAAATCAAGAGCTAGGGAGATCATTCAGTGGGTAAAGTGTGTGCTGGGCAAGATCATGTCCTGGGTTCAGATCATCAGATAGGACAGTACATGTGGTAACCCTAACTCTGTGGAAATCAGACAGGCTTGGGAGCAGAGGCAGGCAGATCTCTGAAGTTCATTAGCCTGCCAGTCTAGATGAGTCCATGAGCTTCTGGTACAGTGAGAGACTGTGTCTCCTAAAATAAAGGTGGAGAGCAGCCAAGAAAAGATGCTCTATTTCAGTGTTGGCTCTCCATGATTATGTACACATACATGCATATTTCCCACATGCACACAGGTGCACACCATACATAGAAACAATATCACAGAGAGAGAGAGAGAGAGAGAGACAGAGAGAGAGAATCAGAGAAATCCAAAACTTCAACATTTTCCTGATAAAGATATGAATTGTTAAAAACAATTTTTATTTTCATCCCAAATATTTTGTCAAAGTGAGATCTCAGATTTCTTGTATGAGCTCATTAGCAGTAACCATAATAAAAAGCAGAGAAAGAGAGAGAGAGAGAGAGAGAGAGAGAAAACGAACACATGCTTTTCCCCCAAGATAAATCATGAAAGTCTATTTTATGGTGATATTTCAGCTTCCTCAACTCCTTATAAATTTGGGCTCCATGTTTCCCCAAATGTCTGGCCAGGTGAATACATACAGAAATGACAAATTAACAAACTATTTGACAGACATCTTTTGGAAACTTCATTTCTAATCTCATTGGCCTAAGCCTTTATTTTTTTCTCCCATAATTTTACAAATATATTTTCTCCAAGGCTACTTTCTCCAGTTATAATAAAACATAGAGAAAAGAAAAACCCATTATCTGATTAGAACAAGTAGAGGGAGTTTGGCAAGTGGGTATGTCACTTTGATTCATTGTGGTGTACATGTTTTATTACATATATTAGTTATTCACTGTAGCATCAATAACAATGTCATTGTTAGATATAATGTGTAAGGCAATGGGGAAATAGCCAGTAAGATGAATTATGTGTTGCTAGCTTGAGTGCGTGTTTATGTGCGTATGTGTGTAGGGGTGCTGTGTGGGCGTAGAAGTGGTAGTCAAAGATTGGCCAGAGCATATGCATTTAAACTGCTCTAGTTATCCGCACCTTGAGGTCCAGAGCTAACTGTTGTAATTATTGTGGCTACCTAGAAAGCCGTACAAAATTAAACTGACAAACTGAACTCTGAGGACGATGAGCAGTAATGAACAGGAAGTAAAAATAAGTGGAATGGAAATTGGTGTAGAGATAGTGACTCTGTAGCAAAAAATATGTTTGCCTGAGAGGGACAGGACTTTGGTTCAATAATTGGGCCTTTTTTGTTGGCCTATGGTGTTAATGAGTTGTCTGAGAAAGGTTTCAGATAGTTTCAAGGGTGTAATATGTTCTTTCTCCTTAAAGAATGCTGTCATTGTTAGCTTTCACATTTCATTTTTAAATATAGGCAACCCACGAAATAAAAATTAAGATACTACAGAATTATGCAGGACTAAAACAATGGGCATTTCCTCTAGTTTCCTTTTCTTCTGTTTTCTAAGATAATTTGTGTTTCTTCTTGTGAATGCAGTAGGATTCAAAGACAACTGTCCCTCCATGTTTCCTATACATTCGGTCAGTGCACTTGCCCATCCGTTGCTCGCACAGGATTTTTTCTTATATTGACAGGAATGGTTTTTCATTGACAGCTTTAAGCTCCTGCCTGTGCCTTACTGTGGGACATCCATCCCGTTATTTCCTAGTGCGGGAGCAGGTCTCCATATTGGCATAATGGAATATCACAGTTGATCCCAAGACTGAAAAGGAGAAACAGGCTGTTTTCTTATTAAGTAATTTTCAAACTGTTAAACTGATAGCAATATTGATAGCTTTTCTGGATTTCGTCTGGCTTGTGATATTTGCATTTGTATTGACCTCATTGCTGAGCAAAGCACATGACCAGGCTCTAGATCACATTTCACATTTATGAAGTTTTGAAAAGCATTATATTTGTACACAGAGGTTCTGTTTCATATTAACGATTTTATATCTCTTTACATACATAAATCATATTTTGGGTCTGTATTTCATGTCTAGTTATCAAATGATTTGATTAATTTTTATGATGGAAAACTAATCCTACATCAGTAAGCATTTCACAGGGTGATTTTATCAGTTGTTTTCTGGAACACTGTACTCAAAGGGGGAACTGAGGAAAGCAAAGCCTTTTGATTCTTTCAGAAATAACTGTGTTCCAGACCTTGGACTATAGGATTTGCACAGTTTTATTTTTAGTCTATTCTGACAGTCTTTTTTCTTTTTTTTAATTGGTTTATCAAGACCATTGGCACTCAAAATGATTCTTGTTACTGATATCTATCATATCTGTTACTGTTTTCTGTTTCTTGTTCTTTTCCTGTTTTTGTCTTTCATTTTCCTGCCTTTTGTAGGTTCTTTTTTTTTTATTGTTTTGTTTTGAGACAAGGTTTCTCAGTGTAGCCTTGTCCTAGAACTCTCTCTGTAGACTAGGCTGCCCTTGAACTCACAGAGATCCGCCTGGCTCTGCCTCCCACGTGCTGGGATTAGAGGCTTGCTCCATCACTGCCCGGCCTTTTATAGGTTCTTAACTAAACATTTTATTTGGAACTATTCCATTTTCTCTTCTTCCCTGTGCCTTTTAGTTTTTGATGTTGGGTCTTACTATGTAGCCCACACTGGCTTCAAATTCATATATCCCAAGATTGTTTAACTCTAAAACCATCCTGCAATAGCGTTCTGAGTGCCTGGATTAGAGGTGTATGTCACCATGTTCTCTCTTTAGGGAACGCACCTGTGAGTATAAGTGTAGGACCAAATGGAAGACTGTAGCAAAATTATAGAAACAAAATTATAGTAGAAAACTTTCCCAACCTAAAGAAGGATATTTCTATGAAGGTACAAGAAGCATACAGAACACCAAATAGACTGGATCAAAAAAAAAAATCCCCTCGCCATATAATAATCAAAACACAAAACATACAGAATAAAGAAAGAATATTAAGAGCTGCAAAAGAAAAAGGTCAAGTAATATATAAATGTAAACCTATCAGAATTACACCTGACTTCTCTGTAGAAACCATGAAAGCCAGAAGGTCCTGGATAGATGTGCTGCAGACATTAAGAGACCATGGATGCAAGCCCAGACTACTATGGCCAGCAAAGCTTTCTTTCACCATCGATGGAGAAAGCAAGATATTCCAGGACAAAAACAAATTTAAACAATACGTAGCCACAAACCCAGCCTTACACAACCCAAGGAAGCCAACAACACCCATAATAACACAAACATCTAACAACCCTCCACCAGCACAACTCAAAGAAGGGAAACACACAAACACTACCATCAGAAGAAAAAAAATAACCAGAGTTAACAACCACTGGTCATTAATATCACTTAATATCAATGGACTCAATTCACCTATAAAAGGGCACAGGTTAAGAGAATGGATAAGAAAACAGGATCCAACATTCTGCTGTTTACAGGAAACACACCTCAACCACAAAGACAGACATTATCTCGGAGTAAAGGGTTGGGAAAAGGTTTTTCAATCAAATGGACCTAAGAAACAAGCAGGTGTGGCTATACTAATATCTAACAAAATTGACTTCAAACTAAAATCAATCAGAAGAGATGGAGAAGGACACTTTTTACTCATAACAGAAACAGTTCATCAGGATGAAGTCTCAATCCTGAATATATATGCCCCTAATATAAAAGCACCCACATATGAAAAAGAAACATTACTAGAACTCAAAGCACACATCAAACCCCACACACTAATAGTAGGAGATTTCAACACTCCTCTCTTACCAATGGACAGGTCAACCAGACAGGAACTTAACAGAGAAATAAGAGAACTAACAGAGGTAATGAATCAAATGGACTTACAGACATCTATAGAATATTCCGCCCAAATAGGAAAGAATATACCTTCTTCTCAGCATCTCATGGAACCTTCTCAAAAATTGATCACATGCTCGGTAACGAAGCAAACATCCACAGATACAAAAAAAATTGTAGTAACCACAGTGTCTTATCGGATCACCATGGAATAAAGTTAGAATTTAACAAGAATTCTACCCCCAGAAAGCCTACAAACTCATGGAAACTGAACAGTCAACTACTGAACCACCCCGGGTCAAGGAAGAAATAAAGAAAGAAATTAAAGTCTTCCTTGAATTCAATGAAAATAAAGACACAACATACCCCAACCTATGGGCCACCATGAAACCAGTGCTAAGAGGAAAGTTCATAGCAATAAGTGCCCACATAAAGAAATGGAGAAAGCTCACATTAGAGACTTAACAGCACAGCTGAAAGCTCTAGAAAAAAAGAAGCAGACTCACCTAGGAGGAGTAGAAGACTGGAAATAGTCAAACTGAGGGCAGAAATCAACAAATAGAAACAGAGAAAACAATCCAAAGAATCAGTGAAACAAAGAGCTGGTTCTTTGAGAAAATCAACAAGATTGACAAACCCCTATCCAAACTTATCAAAAGGCAGAGAGAACACAATTAACAAGATCAGAAATGAAAAGGGGGACATAACAAGAGACACTGAGGAAATCCAGAGAATCATTAGGTCTTACTACAAAAGCTTGTATGCCACAAAATTGGAAAATGTAAAAGAAATGGACTTTTTTTTTATAGATAAGTACCATATACCAAAATTAAATCAAGACCAGGTGAACAATTTAAATAGACCTATAAGTCACGAGGAGGTAGAAGCTGTCATCAAAAACCTCCCAACTGAAAAAAGCCCAGGATCAGATGGTTTTTAGCACAGAATTCTACCAGAATTTCCAAGAAGACCTAATACCTATACTTCTTAATGTGTTCCACATAATAGAAACAGAAGAGCCATTGTCAAACTCTTTTTATGAAGCTACAGTTACCCTGATACCAAAACCACACAAAGACTCAAACAAGAAAGAGTATTACAGACCAATCTCACTCATGAACATCGATGCAAAAATTCTCAATAAAATATTGGCAAACCGAATCCAAGAACACATCAAAAAAACTTATCCATTATGATCAAGTAGGCTTCATTCCAGAGATTCAGGGATGGTTCAACATACAAAAATCTATCAATGTAATCCATCATATAAATAAACTGAAAGAAAAAAAACCATATGATCATATCATTCGATGCTGAAAAAGCATTTGACAAATTCAACACCACTTTATGATAAAGGTCTTGGAGAGATTAGGGATACAAGGATCATATCTTAGTATAATAAAAGCAATATACAGCAAGCCGACAGCTAACATCAAATTAAATGGAGAGAAACTCAAAGCCATTCCACTAAAATCAGGAACAAGACAAGGCTGTCCACTCTCTTCATATCTCTTCAACATAGTGCTTGAAGTTCTAGCAATAGCAATAAGACAACATAAGGAGATCAAGGGGATTCGAATTGGAAAGGAAGAAGTCAAACTTTTGTTATTTGCAGATAATGTGATAATGTACATAAGTGACCCCAAAAACTCTACCAAAGAACTCCTACAGCTGATAAATACCTTCAGTGATGTGGCAGGACACAAGATCAACTCAAAAATATCAGTAGCCCTCCTATACACAAAGGATAAAGAAGTGGAGTGGGAAATCAGAGAAACATCACCTTTCACGATAGCCACAAATAGCATAAAGTATCTTGGGGTAACACTAACCAAGGAAGTGAAAGATCTATTTGACAAGAACTTTAAGGCTTTGAAGAAAGAAATCGAAGAGGATACCAGAAAATGGAAGGATCTCCCGGGCACTTGGATTGGTAGGATCAACATAGTAAAAATGGCAATTCTATCAAAGGCAATCTATAGATCCAATGCAATCCCCATCACAATCCCAACAAAATTCTTCACAGACCTTGAGAGAACAATAATCAACTTTATATGGAAAAACAAAAAACCCAGGATAGCCAAAACAATCCTACACAATAAAGGTACTTCCAGAGGCATTACCATCCCTGACTTCAAACTCTATTGCAGAGCTACAGTAATGAAAACAGCTTGGTATTGGCATAAAAACAGAGACGTTGACCAATGGAATTGAATCAAATTGAAGACCCGAATAATCCACACACCTATGAACACCTGATTTTCAACAAAAGAGCTAAAACTATACAATGGAAGAAAGAAAACATCTTTAACAAATGATGCTGGCATAACTGTATGTCAACCTGTAGAAGAATGAAAATAGATCCATGTCTATCACCATGCACAAAACTCAAGTCCAAATGGATTAAAGACCTCAGTATAAATCCAACCACACTGAACCTGATAGAAAAGAAAGTGGGAAGTAGTCTACAACACACGTGCACAGGAGAACACTTCCTATGTATAATCCCAGTAGCACAGACAATAAGAGCAACAATGAATAAATGGGACCTCCTGAAACTGAGAAGCTTCTGTAAAGCAAAGGATACTGTCATTAAGACCAAATGGCATCCTACTGAATGGGAAAAGATCTTCACCAGCCCCACATCAAACAAAGGTCTGAATCCCAAAATATATAAAGAACTCAAGAAACTAGACATTAAAATTCTAAATAATCCAATTAAAAAAAATGGGGTACTGAACTGAACAGAGAATTCTCAACAGAAGAAGTTCAAATGGCCAAAAGATACTTAAGATCATGTTCAACTTCCTTAGTGATCAGGGAAATGTAAATCAAAACAACTTTGGGATACTGTCTTACACTTGTCAGAATAGCTAAAATCAAAAACACCAAGGATAACCTATGTTGGAGAGGATGTGGAGCAATGGGAACACTCATCCATTGCTGGTGGGAATGCAAACTTGTGCAAGCACTTTGGAAATCAGTGTGGCGGTTTCTCAGGAAATTGAGAGTCAACCTACCTCAGGATCCAGCAATACCACTCTTGGGAATATACCCAAGAGATGCCCAATCATACTACAAAAGCATTTGTTCAGGTATGTTCATGCAGTGTTATTTGTAATAGCCAGAACCTGGAAACAACCTAGATGTTCCTCAATGGAAGAATGGATAAAGGAAGTGTGGAACATCTACACATTAGAGTACTCCTCAGCAGTACAAAACAATCACATCTTGAATTTTGTATGCAAATGGATGGAATTAGAAAACACTATCCTGAGTGAGATAACCCAGACCCAAAAAGAGGAATATGGTATGTACTCACTCATTAGTGGACTCTAGCCATAAACAAAGGACATTGAGCCTATAGTTCATGATCCTAGAGAAGCCAAATAATAAGGTGAACCCAAAGAAAAACATATATAGATCCTCCTGGAAATTGGAAGCAGACAAGATTGCAGGGCAAAAGTTGGGAGCATGGGGGTAGGTGGGGGAAGGGGAGAGGAGGAGAGAGAAGGGAGAAGTGAAGGATTGGGGAGAGCTTAGGGAATGGGATGGTTGAGATGGAGGAAGTGCGGATATAGGATCAGGGACGAAGATATCTACATTAATGGAGCCATTTTAGGGTTGGCAAGATACTTTTCTCTAGAGGGGATCCCAGGTGTCCACAGGGATGTCCCCAGCTAGGTCCTTGGGCAGCAGAGGAGAGAGTGCCTGAACTGGCCTTGTCCTGTAGTCATACTGATGACTATCTCGAATTTCACAATAGAACCTTTGTCCAATAGAGACAGAGACCCACATCGGAGCACTGGACTGAGCTCCCAAGGTCCAGTTGAAGAGCAGAAGGAGGGAGAAGATGAGCAAGGAAGTCAGAACCGCGAGGGGTTGGTCCACCCACTGAGACAGTGTGCCTGATCTAATAGGAACACACCAAAGCCAGCTGGAATCTTTGAATGTGGGTGACAATGGGGGCTGACTGAGGAGCCATTGATATGGCACTGGGATTTGTTCCTACTGCATGTACTGGCTTTTTGGGATCCTAGTCTGTTGGGATGCACACCTTCCTAGGCCTAGATGGAGGGGGGACGGTCTTGGACTTCCCACAGGGCAGGGTATCCTGCCCTCTCTTAGAACTGGAGGGGGAGGGAGGATGGTGAGTAGGGGAGCCAGAGGGAAATGATAGGAGGGGAGGAAGTGGAAGTTTTGAATGATATTATAAAGCAATAAAAACAAAACAAAACACACACACACAAAAAACAAGTCAACCATGGTTTGGTTCTAGACCGAGCCAATTAGAAACACGTTTTTATCTTCACAGCAGATCTTGAAGGACATGTGAAATTTGTGTTGCTTTTGGGATCAGTTTTTCTTTTGTGGAAATGTCCTTCTGGAATCTCATTTCCTGCTAATTAAGTCTCCATCATGCACTGCAACATCGAGACAAACAAAAATAGCAGCATGGATTTCCAGGGCAGCCTTCAATATTGGTACTGTTCTCTTTGGGAACTCCTCTTGTAATTAGCTTGTAGTCTGAACATTATAAATACTGCACGAGTCACGGAGACTTGTATGCAGTTTCTGAAGTCGTTTTTCTGAGTCGCAAATACTCTGACACATGGGATTCTAACACAGACTTTCCTTTTCTCATCTGAACCTCCAATTTCCTGTTGTCTTTGTTTCTTAATGCAATGTTTGATTTTCCTTTATCAAATGCCAGTTTGTGCTTATTGTACATCACTGTTAATTTTCATCTGTGAGAACAGAAAAACATCACAGCCAGCATTGTGAACATGCATTCATTGTGTTCCTGGTTGGCAGTAGAAGAAGAAAATTGAAAAAAATGGTTATCATTCAAGAAACCGGTGGACAGTTAAGTCTAGTGTGCTACGGAGGTCCCGACCAAGGCGTTTGCTGAGTGAGGACGGTGCCAGTGTGTGTCAGTTCACAGGGAGCCTTTAACAGACTCTCTGGGGGGCTTGAACTTAAAGCCTCTGGAAAAGTGCAGCAGGGCCTAGCGAATGTTTTCAAAACCTGGTTTCTATCATCATGGTTAGAAGAAATGGAGTAAACTGACACTTTCCTCAAAAATGAAGCAATTTCAAGTAGTTTGATCACTCTCTATATTTATGACTAAATGGTCTGATTTGACCTTTGAATAGCCAAAAAAAAAAAAGGAAAAGAACTTTTTTAATTCTCTAAAACTAATGGAAAGATAAACACATTGCATTGAATGATCCAGAACAGAATGAAAGAACATTTTCTCCCAGTATCTATTTATTATTTAGACAGATCAATATTAATTATGTTAAAGACCAGAAGTTTCTTTTGACAAGAATTCTCTAAATGTTAGCTGCCTAACCGGTAATTGATTCACTTTCTGAAGTTTATTTCAGCCACCAGGTGGCCCAGCTGATCACATTGAGAGGTTTTCAAAGGAGGATAATGGATTGATTAAAACCTACTTTTACAATCTTCTGCCCCATATGGTTTCTGCCATACCTTGTTGAATACTCTTGTTCAGTGGATCACTTGGCTCAGGCATTCCAACAGTGCCAAAGGTACAATCTCATTGGCCTGTTGACACTGTGTGGTCCCTTTCTGCCCACACAGTCCGTCCCTGAGGGCATCTTTTAAACTTCTAGACTTATATAACCAAAGAAAACTCTTTCAGCTCAATCGTGGTTCTCCCTTCAGCTTTAATTCAATTTTTAAAAATCCTTCTCTCACTATGCATCCTGACAGCAGTTTGCCCTTCTCTCTCCTCTTCCTAGTTCTCCCCTCCAAATCTCCCAGATCCACTCCTTTGTGTCCCGTCAGAAAAGAGCAGGGATATCAACCAACAACAGCATAACAAGATACAATGAGAGTAGACACAAATCCTCATATCAAGACTGGACGAGGTAACCCAGTAGGAGGAAAGGGGTCCTGAGTGCAGGCAAAAGAGTCAAAGACACCCTCCACTCCCACTAGTCACACAAGAACACTGAGATACACAGCTATAACATATATGCAGAGGACCTGGTGTAGACTCATGCAGGCTCCGTGATTGTAGCTCCAATCTCTGTGAGCCCCTTTGAGCTCTGTTTAGTTGATTCTGTGGGTCATGCTGTCATGGTTTTCATGACCCCTCTGAGTCCTCCCCATCTTCAGCAGGGCTCCCTGAGCTCCGCCTAATGTTTGGCTGTGGGTCTCTGCATCTGCTCCCATCAGTTACTGGATGAAGCCTCTCTGATGATGATTGGGCTAGGTGCTAATCTATTAGTGTAGCATGTTGTTTGTAGTAAGGCTGCTTGTTTGTTCCTGGCTGCTCAGACATGAATTAATCACACAGAAACTATATTATTTAAATCACTGCTTGGCCAGTCACTTAAGTGTATTGCTGGTTAGCTCTTACATGTATTAATGTGTGGCTTACTGGCAAGGTTCCAGCTGGCAGCTCACGTCTTTCTCCTCTGGTGGCTACATGGTGTCTCTCTGACTCCACCTTCTTTCTCCCAGCATTCAGTTTAGTTTTCTCTGCCTAGCTCTATTCTGCTAAACAACTGGCGGAAACAGCTTCTTTATTCATTAAGCAATAAAAACAACACATATACAGAAGGACTTCCCACACCAGTAGCAGAGTAACTCAATGTTTAAAGATAACAGCATTGTAGTTTCTTATCAGAATGAAGGACTCTGCATTGGTCTGCTTGACCTACTTCCATTCCAAGACCAGATGGAAGTAAGCATCTTAGCACAAGTTAGTCAGTGTATAGCAACCCACATCCCCAAGGATGGCAATGACAGCCATGGGATGCTGTGTTGCATCATTTGTTGATGTTTCTTTGATGCATTGGAATTTTTAGTAGGGGAATATATTTTGCTAAACAGGTGTGTATGGTCTTGTGTTTTTCAAACTTATTTGACAGCAAAATGGTGAACTTTTTGAATACCTTGGGCATCTTGGTGATTGACAGTTGCCAGTTCAGTACTGCTTCCTGCACAACAGGGTTTTTGGTTCTACCAAGTCAGATTTTAATATCATGCCTTCAGGAAAGTACTGGTGTAAGTAAGCTGCCCACAAGGCCATTTGAGTTGTAAATGTAAGCACTTTGAAAGACAGTGTCCAGTCTGATGAGCAGCCTTCCTGGAATAGACTCCTGTGATTTAATATTTAGTAGCATATGTCTTCCTTTCTACCAGA
Source organism: Ondatra zibethicus (assembly GCA_004026605.1). Taxonomy (NCBI): domain Eukaryota; kingdom Metazoa; phylum Chordata; class Mammalia; order Rodentia; family Cricetidae; genus Ondatra; species Ondatra zibethicus. The sequence continues at coordinate 38,404 of PVIU01017481.1, forward strand.
TGAGAATTATGGAAATCATTATGCCCTGTTTCTGCCTTGCTTATAAAGCAACTTAAATAAATGTACAAACATGGCAGTCACTTAGTGTTCATGCTGTGCGTGCCAAGGGGTTTACTATCCTTGTTTATGTTTGGGAAGTTTGTTTTAAATTCCAGGTCATGAGCCTTGCTTTCTGTCTTTAATATTAGGATGTCTTCTAGTGTCTGGATTACTGAGGAAATGAAATGCACTGTCTTTTGTTAATTTCTTAGGCATGTGTCTAGCACATTCTAGAATGCTAAGTGGATGTCAGAGGACTTGCCTCAATTACACCAGTGATTTTTAACATTTTATGTTTCTGTTGTCACAACCTGTTTCTTTTACAACTTTCATTTTTCTTTTTCAAAAGATAGGGTTTCTTGCAGCACAAGTTGACTTGAACTCATTATGTAGTGGAGGATGACCTTGAAGTCCTAATCCTTCTTTCTCAGCCTCCTGAGTGCCTGGATTACAGGCACAACATCTCTTTTTCTTCTTTTTTTCCCCCTCCTTATCTTTTTTTGGTGGCACTAGGCCTTGAACCACGGCTTCAGGTGCTCTACTACTGAGCTCTGCTCCTAGCACTTCTCTACACGGAACCAGCTTAGATGCGAGCGAGGTATAAACAGTGGAAGGAAGGGTTACAAAGAGCATTAAGCAGGATCATGATAATCAACGTGCGCAGCTCTGCATGGAGTTCATGGCAGAAGCGATAGACTCGTAAACAGTGTTTCCCAAGCCTAGGTTACTAGGGGCTGGCCCGGCGGACACAGGAAGGCTCACTTGAACAGAAATATGAGTCAGGTGTATAAGTTTTATGAAGTAAGAATGTATGGGGCATCAAGCATGTCAGCAATAGAACATACAAGGCTTGTTCTGGCCTTTACCCTCTCCTCTGGGATTGTATCCTTCTCTCTAGTCCACTCACATCTAGATATGGGACCAGCCTGCTGTTCACTCACGTCTAGTTGTGACCACTCCGCTGCTCACACTCATGTCTAGATATAAGACCAGCTGCTCACACTCATGTCTAGATATGTGACCAGCCCGCTGCTCACACTCATGTCTAGATAGGTGACCAGCCTGCTGCTCACACTCATGTCTAGATGTGACCACTCCTCTGCTCACACTCATGTCTATATATAAGACCAGCTGCTCACACTCATGTCTAGATATGTGACCAGCCCGCTGCTCACACTCATGTCTAGATAGGTGACCAGCCCGCTGCTCACACTCATGTCTAGATAGGTGACCAGCCCGCTGCTCACACTCACATCTAGATCTGTGACCAGCCTGCTGCTGTCACTTCCGTCTACAGATGAGACCAGCTCTCTGCTCTCTCTAACCTCATCACGTAGTTAGTCTCATGAGTGTGCTGATCAGAACATTTATCTTCCCAGCTACATGCTTTTGCAAATGCAAAGGCTCTGTTATAATTAAGCCAGGACAGAAGTATGACCTCGTACAGTCTTTAGCAAACTGCATTTTATGGGTTAGCACCTTTCATGTGAGAGCTACAGTCTTCATAGTTTTGCATCTGTATTCCTGACTTTTTTACAGCAAGGTGGAAACTCAGAATGTTAGTTTCCCTGTTTTGATTTCCCTTAGCCACATGTTTTATTTTCTAGCTATGAGTAATATTTTCACTTGTGAGTCTGTTCTTTTTTGGGGGCATGTTGGTTTTGGTGTATTGAGACAGGGTTTCTTTGTATAGCCTTGGCTGTCCTGGAACTCACTCTGTAGACCAGGCTGGCCTTCAACTTACAGAGATCCACCTGCTTAGGCATGCACCACCACACTGTCTGAGTGATATTTTCATTAAAAAACTGTCTTGTAGATGGCTAGATATTAAGTTTAAACATTAAGAAAGACCCACTGGTTCTTGTTATGGAGCCTCCCAGCTTGGAATAACTAGAGGGCAAATGAAAGAACAAGGTGAAACTGAGGTCTTGGTGCCTTAATCTGGTACCTACTTGACAAAGTCTAAATTCTGGATCATTTGCAGTATTACATAATGCATTTTGTATTTTACAATTATATAATTTTTGCAGTTTGCTAAAGACTGTACGAGGTCATACTTCTGTCCTGGCTTAATTATAACAGAGCCTTTGCATTTGCAAAAGCATGTAGCTGGGAAGATAAATGTTCTGATCAACACACTCATGAGACTAAATATATAAATTATAATATATTTATAATTATATATTTTACAATTATATATATTTAGGCTGTTGAAATTAGATTAAAGTTGATGATTCTCAGTGTTCAGAATTGGCTTAAATGAAAGTCAACTTTCATCTTCGATGTCCTTCCCTGTTCTTGTTTTCTAGAAAAAAGCTTGGCCGGACCACAAGCGGGAATGCAAATGTCTTAAAAGCTGCAAGCCCAGATATCCCCCTGACTCCGTGAGACTTCTGGGGAGAGTCATCGTCAAGCTTGTGAGTATACAACCCATGCGAGAAGCTTGGATTTAATTTGATAAAAGCAATTGCTGGTCCTATCTGTATCCACGTGATGGAAGGAGAGAACTGGCCTCTTAAGTTGCCCTCTGAGACACACACACACACACACACACAACACACACACACACACACACACACACACACACACACACAATGAGTGCATGAGTAAATAAATGTTTTTTAAAAGTTATGAAAATGAAATATAGAAAATAATATTTTAAAAAATATCGTTGTAGCTGGATGTGGTGACACACACCTTTAACCCCAGTACTCAGGAGGCTGAGGCAGGTGGATTGCTATGCGTTCAAGCCCCACTTGGTCTACAGACTAATTTCCAGGATAGCCAGAACTACATAATTATGTAGTGGTGTATCATGTCTGAAAATAAACACACACAAAAAAATCATTCAATTATCCAAATGTGGTCAAATATGCTTATTTATATATTGGAGAGGTCATCTTTGTCTTCTCCTTCTCCTTCCTAGATGGACGAGAAGCCCTCAGAGTCAGAGAGACTTTACTCATTCTATGATCTGGAGTCCAGTAAGTGATTACTCATGACTATCTTTAAACCTATCACTCGCCGGCTGAACTTCCCACCTTCCTTCTCCCTATCCCGCTCCTCCCTTTGTTTCCTCTCCCTAGAGGTTCAGTCCTGGCACTCAGCCTGTCGGCCACAACCATCTGAAAACACATTATTTGCCATGGTCTTAGGAACTGAGAAAATGCTCAGTTATGAGGTAGCAATGAAAATGGTGTTATGGAGCTTGGTATTGGCATAAAAACAGAGATGTTGACCAATGGAATCGAATAGAAGATCCGGATATTAATCCACAAACATATGAACACCTCATATTTGACAAAGGGGCTAAAATTATACAATGGAAGAATGAAAGCATCTTCAACAAATGGTGCTGGCATAACTGGATGTCAACGTGTAGGAGAATGAAATTAGACCCTTA